>CAHIKZ030004191.1:872500-905000 GCA_903632075.3 Acanthosepion pharaonis
AAATTACACCGGCACTTTACTGGCTCTTGCATTGTAAACATGGCGAAAAGATCTGTGACGTCATTGGAATTTAGAAAAATGATAGTCAAGTTACGTAATGAAGATAAACTCTCGATTGGGGATATTTCAAAGAATGTGGGGAAATTTAAAAGTGTTTTTCATAGTATTTTAAGAAAACTTCAGGAAACTGGGTCACGTGAAGCCAAGAAACCAGCTGGCAGGCCTAGGGAAACTACTGCAAGGGAAGACAGATGGATTGGTAATGAATCAAAAAAAGGATCGATAGCAACCGTTATCTCTAAAAGAGCTAATGCTAACCTTGGCATTAAAATATCAAGGCACACTATTTTCCGAAGACTTAATGAAATAAATCTGAACAGTCGAGTAGCTTCTACGAAGCATTACATTTCTAAAAAGAATCAAATGAGCCGATTGAAATTTGCCACTGAGCACATCATATAGACAGAAATACAATTGGATTGTATTCATTTCAGCGATGAGTCAAAGTTTAACCTGTTCCTTTGTAACGGGAGAAGATTCATTCGATGCAGTCCTAAGGAACAATATTCACCTCAGTGCACTAAAAGCAGAGTTAAATTTGGAGGAGGAAGTGTGGTGGCGTTTGGCATGATTTCATTGGCTGATACAGGACCTCTTGTTAGGCTATACGGTAAAATTAACGCAACTGTATACAAAGAGATATTGTAGAAACATGTACCTAATTTGAGAACTGCAATTAATTAACCAGCTGTATTTATGCAAGATAACGCGCCGTGTCACACAGCGAAGTCTGTTAAGATATTTCTTTGTGAGTAGGATGTTATGGAGTGGACTGCTCAAAGCCCAGACATGAATCCTATTGAGAATGTTTGGAAGTTACTAAATAAAAGAGCTAAGGAAAAGAATTCAACGTCGAAGAACTATGGACTAATTTGAAAGGAGAATGGGAGAAAATATCCGTTAATGAATGCAAGACATTAATTCGCTCATGTAGCAATAAATGTCAAGCTTTTATTGAAAGTAAAGGTCTAAACATCATGTACTAAAGAATTATGAACGCTATTTTCATTTGGATATGATGTATGCATTATAATAGTATGATTTTGTTAATCGTTTTGATGTTTTTGATCATCTATTTTTTTCGAATGTTATATAATTATTCTTATAACTTTATCAAAATAAGTTTATTGAGCTTTATATTTTGGAATTATATAATTTACCTTAATATCCTTATTTTTCCTTGATAAAATGTTCTATGAAGCTTTAAAATAAAAGAAAAATAAGTTATTTCACATTTAGACTTTTTCTTAACATCGTTCTGATCTTTATGCGCGCTACTGTATATATACAAAGATACACATATTCTAATCACATATATGTGCATACATACACATATGTACAGGGATTTATATATATAGCGATAGTTTATTTGTGGCACTTAGTGAGAATCGAAATCAATACTAAGTCGTAATTGATCTAGAAAGGGAAGCTTACTATCAGTTTCACCACCTACAGGTGCTCTGGAAATTTGTTATATAAGTATGTATACATTTCTGTGTATATATCTTTGTGAGCATATATTTATGTGTATGTTCATTGTGTTTTAGTATATCGATACGTGCGCGCGTAGACAGTTTGTGTACGCAAATTAGTAAGTGCATATATATGTTGTATGCACTTATATATATATATATATATATATATATATATATATATATATATATATATATATATATATGAATGTATGTGTGTTTGTGTATATAAATATCGTTGTATATATAATCCGTACAAACACATAAATATATATGATATATAAATTGCCTCATTATTCTGCAGCTAAAAATTATATATATATATATATATATATATATATATATATATATATATATATATATTTACACACATATCTGTCTCTCTCATCTCTCTCTCTCTCTCTCTATATATATATATATATATATATATATATATATATATAATAATGTCGGATTTACTGGCGATGGAAACCAATTGGTTATGTTTTAAAAATTACTATCCTCGACAGTAACATTTTTTGCTTGGAGACGCAATTATCAAGACTTATTCTTATCTTGAACTGTGTCATTAGTGTGACGTCATTATCTACCATCTTTCTTTCTCTGTCAACCTGGTGAGTTTTCTGACTCATAACCCGTTATCTCTGAAATCAGGAGAAACGCGGGAAGAAAATGATTTAAAAAAAAAAGAAAAATGTGTGACGAGACGTTACCCCAAACCTTTTTTCCACTAACATTAATCAAAATTAAATATGCGAAAAAAAAAAAGAAATTATGATTTTGGGAAAAATAACTCAAATAAAAAAAAATAAAATAAACAATTTTCGATATATGGAGGGGAAAAATATCGTATAAAATGTTCATGCTTTTTTTTTTATTTTTTAATAATCACTTCTGTTATTCAAATTTTAAAAACCTGCCTTCGAAAGAACAATTTTTCATCTCATCTCTCATAAAAAAATGTTTGAAGCAAATACTTTAATAGCATCTTAAACTTGCTGTGTTGTAATTTAGCAAGCCTCGCTTAAAATCACTAGATTTAACTTATATATAGGAGTCGAGTTGATAGTTACATAAATTTTAGTGTGTGAAGAACGACTTTTCTGTGAGTATTTTAATGTGTGGGCGTATGTATCAACACAAAGATAAACAGATAAAAAAAAACAAACATACACACGCATATATATATATATATATATATATATATAATAGAAATAAAAGTGTGAAGTTTAATATTACTAGAAATATTAAAAGCGAAGCAACCGGTTTCGCTCCCGCTCTTCGGGCCTTCACAGTAGATTCAAATTCAATATGGAGTGTAAGGGACGCAACTCTTTCCGTAGGAAAATGTCTGACACGACGCAACGCAAAGCAAAGCAATGTATACCGACCACGAGTGTAATGGCTTCTGCCAATTTCTCCAAGCGACCTGCTTTGATGGAGCCCAGACACACCTCATTAGCATGCGTGTAACGCGACTTTGCGAGACTGCATGAGACCGTGAATATTAAAAAGTCACGGACGCCATCTTGGACCCTTTCTTTCTTTTCTCAACCCACAGGCCAGACAGACACGAGGGCGTTTGGGAAGTAAGCCATTTCTATTTTCCCCACATTTCCAATAAGAAGGAAAAGAGGAAGAAAAAATTGCACACATTTGAAACTCTACTTTGAATTTGTTGGCTTCAGTTATTACGGAATAAAGACGCTTAATAGTTTGATGTTCTTTGACACATATCATCGTCCAGTCTGCTGTAGTTTCCAGGTATCTTTGAAGGCCTATTGTTGTAGTTATGTAAGACAGTTCTAGTTGAAGTAATCCTCTTTCTCCTTCGGATCTGGGCACATACAGACGATCAACATCAGCTTTGGGATGATACATGCGGTAACAAGTGAGAAGCTTTCTCGTTTGGATTGCATTCGCTTAATATCAGATATGGTCCAGCTAAGGATATTGAAACTATATTGCACTACAGGGAGGGCCAAGTTGTTTATGGCTGATATTCTGTTTTTTGAATTCAGCTCGGTATTCAATACCAGACGCACACGCCTGTTAGTCTCGTTTCTTAACTTCTCCTTCATTTGTGTGTGCTCCTTCGATAATTCCTAGGTACTTATTATTATTATTGTCATTATTATTATTATTATTATTATTATTATTATTATTATTATTTCTTTTGATTTATATTAAATGCGCATTTCTCTCCGGGTCCCAATCAGTGACCTAAGGTGAGAAATGGCTGCATGACATTTTCCACTGATACATTGCAGGGATTGTCAAATCAATAAGGAGGCCATTTCTTTTTGTTTACGGTCTCTAATCACGATGTCAGGGCGATTACCTTTGATTGTTCTGTCCGTGTGTATTGTGTAGTCCCATAAAATTGTTACAGGTCCTATCTCCGTCACCGGGTCTGCGTGGTGTTCATACCATTTTCTTTCAGTTTCCTTTCCGTAAAAGTTTCAAATTTTCCAGTGTACATAATTGTCCACTCTGTCATGCCGTGTTTTATATTCAGTGGGTGCCAATACGGTGCAACATGATACAAGATGCACAGTTGTCTCTGAATATTTATCACAGAATCTGCATTTTAGGCTAACACAATTTTTTAGTATGTGTGCTTGATAAGTTCTTGTTAACATGCAATGGTCCTGCGCAGCAAGGATAAAGAATTCGGTTTCATTTTTTAACCCTGCACTACATAGCCACTGATGGGTACGAGGTTTGTCTACATCAGCTTTTTTAGTACGAGCAGACTATTGGCCATAAAGCGGTTTATCTTGCCATTGTTTCTGTATCTGGTCAGTTACATTTGCTTTTGCTTTCTTTTTTTTTAAACTATTTTACAGCTTCATTAGGTGTATTGTGTTTTACTTGTATTTCTTCAGCCATTTGAGACTCCATTTTGAACTTGTTGGCTTCCTATTTCTATTACGGAATAATGACGTTTAATACTTTCATGTTTTTAACACATATCATCGTCCAGTCTTCTGTAGTTTCCAGGTATCTTTGAAGGCCTATTGTTGTAGTTATGTAAGACAGTTCTAGTTGAAGTAATCCTCATACAGACGATCAACATCAGTTTCGGGATGATGCATGCTTTTTCGTTTTGGCGTCCATTCGCTTAATTTCAGCTATGGTCCAGTAAAGGACATTAAAGCTGTATTGCACCACAGGGACAGACAAGGTGTTTATGACTGATTTTCTGTTTTTTGAGTTTAGCTCGGTATTTAGTACCAGACATACACGCCTGTAGTACTCCTTTCTTACCTTCTCCTTCATTTGGGGGTGTTGTATGCAATCTCATTCGCTAATTCTTAAGTGCTTATTTAATCAAATTTATTAAATAAAATCACCATTGGCTTCAACCTTTAGTATTTCAAGATATTTTGTGTAATTTTGGTAATTATAACTGTTAAAATCAGATGTCAGTGTCATTTTCATTTTTGCGTAATTTGCGACAATTTATCCTCGCAACTGACATATATATATATATATATATATATATATATATATATATATATATATATATACCTTTTTATATATATATATATACCTTTTTATATATATATATATATAAGGGCATTTTGTATGTTTTAAAATGTTAAAATGAATTTTATAAATTATATGAAGCACACGTGTGCTATTTCTTCTAATAACCTCTCTCTCTCTCTCTCTCTCTATATATATATATATATATATATATATATATATATATATATAAGTGAACATTGAAGTCAACCCGTAGAGGCGACAGGTTGTTTCATGCTAGACGCAATCGTCAGGCCACGTTTGCGTCTAGCATGAAATAACCTATTACCTCTAAGTGTTGACTTCAATATTCACTATATTTACACACGTTCTATCTCTGATATTGAGCACTTAGCCCTTAAATATAGCACACCTTAACAGTATATTTATATTATATATATATATATATATATATATATATATATATATATATATATATATGTATGTATATGGAAAGGATTCGCCATTCGTTGATCAAGCAGCAAGTAATACTGTCGGTTGAAATGAATAATATCTTTTAAAAAACAATTTTTCAGTAAAATAGGTTTCTCAAGCTTCAGTGTCGGTCATGTGGTGATTTTTTGCTGTAAAGAAAGCTATTGTTTCAAGTTGGAAGTCATGGTAGGAATTACAGAGAGAATCTTTTTTTGCGCTCTAAGCTTATTAATATCGGCCTTAAAAAAGTTAAAAACTGTAAGCATTTTTTTGCAGAAAGCAAAGTAAGCATTCTGGACATGGCGATTGGCTAACTTGCTAACTTTCGGAACAGTAATTTCCTTTATCTCTTTCTTTGACTTTTTCTTCAACTCCCACTTTCTTTGCATTCTTTTTTTTTCCTTTTTTTTTTTTTTACATCACACATTCTCCAAAGAACTGCTCATCAGTGTCATCTGCAAAGCAGAAGGTACGGACGATATTCAGTGAACCAGTCTCTTTGAAGCAAAGCTGATCAAAGAATAAGGAGAAATCTCGCCTGTCTGTCAGCTGCGAGATTTAGGGGAGATCTCAACAATGAGACATAAGAAGGTATGATTGGAGACGACCGTTGCATTTGACTGTAATGTTTTTCGTCATAATTGAAGGACCACCACATCAGCCAACACATATACACGTTTCTTTCTCTCTCTTATCGTGTGTCTATGTTCTTGTGTTTTCGGGCAGTTTCTTTATTTCTACCATTGTAGATTTTATCTATCTATCTATCTATCTATCTATCTATCTATATCTATCTATCTATCTATCTATATATCTATATATCTATCTATCTATCTATATATCTATATATATCTATCTATATATATCTATATATATATATATCTATCTATCTATCTATCTATCTATATATATATATATATATATATATATATATATATATATATATATATATATATATATATAACAAAAATATATGGATATAAATCCGACAGTATGAAAAAAATATATACGGAAAAACACACAAAAATCCTTATATACAATTATGCTGTTTTTAATGTTAATATGTCAACGTCGGACGTTTCGGTCTAATAAACCATCTTCAGGACATATTCATAAATTATAACATTATCAATACAACATGACAAAGACGATGTACATAAGAAAAAGACTTATACTTTTCATTCAAAATACTCAAATTTTAGGAATACGTTTTCACAGCGTCGCCCACGTGACGACAACGTGACCATGTTTTAAACGGAGCGCTGATCTTATAAAACTTTCAGTTATTCTGTTTGGATAAGTCTTTGTAGATTTAGAATAAAGGCAAGTAATTTAAGAAGAAAACATCAATTAAAAGTAATTTATAAAAAGAAATAATTGACAATAAGAAATAATTGACAATAAGAATAATTGACAAGAAGAAAACATCAATTAACACAGGTTGTTAAAAATATATCGCATTTATGAAATACAAGCTAAACTGACGGTCGCAAATCCCACAAAAAAAGAAAATATAAAAAGCAGTATATAGTGAAATCCTTTTATGGGCCTTTGAATTGAATAATCAGTAACGAGCAAGAAAGCGAGATTTCCCAACCGAAAAGATTCCTTAGTGAAGTTTTTGTCCTGGTAGCGAGAAATTCTCTCATTCGCTCTCAGTCGCTGAATTTCTAAAATTGAACAAAACATACTTGAAGTTATATGTGGTGTATTATATATACGAGGCCTCTTCGATAGCGATGTCAGTACGCGTCAACGGGATCAAGTTAGCATGGCACAGGGTGGGTCATCGTTATTTTACACAATGCACCTCAAATATTACACACACAAAAACGTGTATATATATATATATATATATATATATATATATATATATCCAAAATTCGCTTGAAGATGAAACAAAACTAATGATTTTAATTTAATTATATAATTAAATTTGAAGTTTTTAGCTTCAGTTTTTGAAACATGGTTATTATATTATAGCGAAGAAACCATATTTTAAATCAGTTAATTTATAATATTTATGCTCTGTAAATTTAAATTGAGCACTATTTTGTAAAAATAAAAAAAATATCAATAAGAACACCGGATTATATATCTTACTTATATGACTATGGAATATTAGTGTTTAAGCCTTTTTATTATATCCTTACTCTGGACATTGAATTTGTTATGGTTCAGGTTAGGACCAAGGAAGAACAACACGAACACAAGAGTATATATATATATGAGGCGGATTATATATATATAGCGGATAGCTTACAAGCGAGCCTTTCGCCTGGTTTCTGATTTTCAGTGAAAAATCGATACTGTTCAACTTTGAGGAATTGGTCTGAAGAGAGCCGATGTGACCCACTGAAAATTGGCAACTGTAGTTCGCCAAAAACAGTTTTAAACCACAGAGAAGGTAGTGGCAATTACACAGGTTGTCTACTTAGCAAACAATTATTTAAACCTTGTTTAGTAATCCTTACATTACTTCTTTAAACTAAGAGAATTTCTCAAGACAAGTTATCAAAGAGTAAGAATAATGTTTCGGCGCCGCTCTATTCACTGAATGCCAGAAGAAAAAAACGAAAGCAGTGATAAAATCGGCTAGTGCTGATTGTTCTGTCGTTTTTTCTAATTTAATTCAAATTAAGGTTTTGGGATTTGTTTCTGTTTTTTATTTTTTTTAAAATTCCCTTTAGTTTTCGTGGTGAGGAGACAGTCCTAAAAATAAATAGCCGTTGTGTGG
Organism: Acanthosepion pharaonis; assembly: GCA_903632075.3. Lineage (NCBI taxonomy): Eukaryota > Metazoa > Mollusca > Cephalopoda > Sepiida > Sepiidae > Acanthosepion > Acanthosepion pharaonis. The sequence goes on from CAHIKZ030004191.1 coordinate 880,736, forward strand.
CAACGACAGAAAAATTGGACGTATCACCTGGGAAATTCCCATCTTTTTTTTCTCCTGGCTCAAATTTATTTTCTTCTCAAATTAAAGTTTTAAAAATTGTCAGAGCGTTGCAAGTCAAATGAGTTCAACCACGAAATTAAGACATTTGAACTTTTTATCTTCTATTTTCTTCATTTCTCTTCTCCTCTTTCATTTACTTGGAATCTCTTACTCGCTTTGCTTTGTTTTCTATTTCTTTCTTTCTTTCTTTCTTTCTTTCTTTCTTTCTTTCTTTCTTTCTTTCTTTCTTTGTATTCACATCGTTTTCTCCTTTCCCTCTTATCCCATTCCCGCTCTTTATTTTTCAATTTTTTCATGAAGTTCATATTATTTTCTATTCCCACTTCATACATCTTTTTTCGCAAATAATATCCCCCTTCCCTTTCTTTCTTTCTTTCTTTCTTTCTTTCTTTCTTTCTTTCTTTCTTTCTTTCACTCGTTTTCTCATGATCTCTCTTTCTTTCTCTACCTCACTTTTATACATGAATAATATTCTGTTTTCACGTCTCCTTTCTTATCTCTTTCTTTGCAAGAAATATATCCCTTCCCCTCTTCACTCTTTCTTTCTTTCTTTTTCTATACTTATATTGCTTTCTTTTTTTCCATATCTCCTTCTCTTTCTTCTTATTTTTGAATTTTGTTTCCTTAAGGTCATTCTATCTTCACCCCACTACGATTCATATTTCTTGTTCGCAAACAACTCTTTCTTTCTTTCTTTCTTTCTTTCTTTCTTTCTTTCTTTCTTTCTTTCTTTCTTTCTTCTCGTCATTATCTTTCCAAATCTTTTTTTTCACACGGAGAATATCATGTTTTAAAAGACTCCCTTCCTTTTCTCTTTCTTCACAAGCAATAACTCCTTTCCCCCTCTTCCCTCTTTCTTTCACTCGTTTTCTCATGATCTTTCTTTCTTTCTTTCTTTCTTTCTTTCTTTCTTTCTTTCTTTCTTTATCTCTCTTTTTACATGACGAATATCTTATTTTTCGCACCACACCTTCATATGTCTTTATCCATAAACAACATTTCTCTTGGCACTTTCTTTCTTTACACCTTTCTTTCTTTCATTCTTTCTTTCTTTCTTTCTTTCTTTCATTCTTTCTTTCTTTCTTTCTTTCTTTCATTCTTTCATTCTTTCTTTCTTTCTTTCTTTCTTTCTTTCTTTCATTCTTTCTTTCTTTCTTTCTTTCATTCTTTCTTTCTTTCTTTCTTTCTTTCTTTCTTTCTTTCTTTCTTTTTACTCTGTTTTTATTTTCTTAGCTCTCTATTTCTCTTTTAATTTACTTTTCTTTCTCTCCCTGTTTCCATTTGTCTTTCTATCATGAAATCCATTCTTTTCGTAATTTATCATTCAATTTCAATTTACTCTCTTCTTTAATCTTCCATTTTTCTCTCACTCTTTCTCATAACCACTCCTTTTTTTCTCCTCCTCCTTCTACCATCTTATCGCCTGCCCAGCATTATCTAACCCTCTCATACTTTAACCCCCACTTCTCTCGATCTTTCTCACAATATCTCCCCCTCTCTCTGCGTGGTTTCTTTTTATCATTAGGGAGTGCAATCGTTCCTGGATTGTTGACTACTACTCTCGTATATACAAATGTAATCGAATAACTGAAATATCTATTTATATAAATGTATTTTACAAAAATATCTCCCAAGAAAAATATAACTCATTTAAGAAATTGCAAAAAAAAAAAAAAAAAAAAAAAAAAAAAAAAAAAGTAGTTTTATATATTAAATCAAAAACAATTATGGCATCATGCGAGGCTTCGATCATCCTGGGTATAACAATAAACTACATCCGGCAGTAAGGTCACTGATCGGGAAATTGGGTGTGTTGAGGAGTGTGGAACCACATCTTAATTGTTTTTGTTCCCAGGTCCATTCTAACCCGGGGTTGTAGCACTTATTAGGGTCCCAGCTATGTCATTATTGCCACTGCTACTATTACTATTCCTACTGCTACTAATACTACTAATACTACAATTTCTACTACTACTGCTACCTTTATTACTACTACTACGACTTTTACCATTACTTGCTACTACTCCTGCTATCAAATAACAACTACTACTGCTACCATTAGTAATAATAATACATAAAAATGTAAATTCGAGTGAAGAACTAAAGAAAAAGAAATCACGCGACCTTGTTGAGGAATTAAGAAATGCAGGGACTAAAAATTTACGTAGGTGTTCACAGTAAATCTTTGGTCTCCATATTTCAATCGAACGCATTTATTTATTTGTTTTTTTTTTTTATCCCAACATTTTAGTAAATTCTCCAAGAACTAGAGTAAATTGAGTAATGGTAGGAAGCGGAACGGTGCTATGACCTGAATGTTTCCCCGACATCAATCCTTTGGATTTTTTATCAGTGGGGGTCAACTAAAAAAAATATTTTATGCAGCAGACATTAATAACACAGAGATATTTCATCAAAAGATTCATGGGGGCCTGCGAAACTATTCAACACCGCGTGGGAGTATTTGGAAGGGTCCGCCACTCAATTATCCGACGGGTGTATGCATGCGTGTGTAGAAGCACGCGGAATACATTTAGAACATTTGTTTTGAGTTGCTGTGTTTACGTACAACGATGGCCTTTTTGGACATATGTTTATACAGTGCTGTTCGATAAAAGTAACTTACCTCATATTTTTTACTAAATGTTCTCTTCTCCAATGAAACGAAAGTTGAGCTAAATTCAAACGATAAGCGATCTAAAATTTGAAGAAGAAGCTTTGAAAGCTCTTTGAATTTAGCAGTAAGTACTGTCAAGAATCCGTTCAGTATAATGTTCTGGGGATGCTTTTCTTGTCATGGAACTGGTTTCTTAAAACCTATTGAAAAGAGCCTCAGGAGCGAGCAGTACAAGAGAATTTTAGTCTTGTCTGCTTCCTTCTGTTGAAAGGGTGTAAATCGACCCCCACCAAGCTCATTTTTTATGCAGGATAATGCTCCCTGTCACAAATCAAAATTGATGAAGGAATAATTTGATGAGAAGCAAGTGAGTGTTATGACATGGCCGACCCAATCTCCTGACCTCAACCCCATAGAAAACTTATGGAGCATTATAAAGTACAAGCTCTCGAGAAAGCAGTTGGGCAACATGCTCCATAAGAACTCTCTTCTTTTCCCGCCATCTATAGGTAAATAGCAGGACAGACCGGGTTCTATAGCCTTGAATTGCAACTGGTCTACCGCAGAAAGAAATGGCAAACTATTGCGGGAAAAATCTGCCTTGTCACTCATATATCGAAAGATACATGATCGCCTAAGCATGTATCACGCATGGAACATAATCGCCTGAGAAGTTAATAAAACCATCAAATGAAATAAGATTTGATACGATAAAGAACAAATAAAAAACGTTTATCAATGTAACATGTTCCAATTTTATTAACCAAAGTATGAGATAAGGAGAAAAAGAAGAAAGAAATTCTGGTATTTTTACTTTTGTGTTCTCTGATTTTCATTGGTTAATCATGTTTCACCTGCATTCGACTTAAACATCAGTATAATTTACGGCGTTTCGAATTCAAGGAGATCAGACTCGTCCATCGAACATTTCAGGAAATTAACAGATTCCAGGCCAACCTGTAAAACCGTAAATATTGCTTTATATATGTAAATGTATAAAAATTCGAATTATCTACATTATTTACATTATTCGGGCTGTTATTTTCATATTCATTGCCATATTAAAAACGTTTCGGCCGTTGTACGATTATTGGAATTTCGAACCGAACCCTTTATTCTGTCCACCGGAGCAGACTGTTCCAGATCCACGTGCCATGCCTCTTCCGGATGTCTTTAGTTATTTCACTTTAACTCAGCTCTCCAAGGTTTTTGGTTCACCACTGCTGTAGGCTTGTTCTTAACTCACAACCCTTTGGGCCTAGACACTGGTCTTTATCCACTAGATCATGTGTCATTGTTATACTGAAATAAAGTTTCGCTGCCGACACTTGAGTTTGAACATAGATTGCCAGTAAGCAAACAAAGGCGATCCCATTATTGAATTAAGTACACCACGTGATTATAGAGGAAAGCGTGTGTCTAATTAATCGTTATTTCTAGTTTATCATCTGTCCTATACTGATCTGCATTTCTAGTCTATCCTCTATACTATACGGATCGCTATTATCTAGTCTATTAACTATACTATTTCTCTATTCAGATCATTATATACGTCTTATTATTCGAGCGAATATTATCGAGCAAGTACTGTTAGTGTGAGTGATATTCGAAGGCGTCTGACACCAGCATTGTTCAACGGCGTTACTATAGTTGTATCTGCGATTACAAAGTCTCTACTGCAACGAGCATTGTGAAAGTGACAACGAGTATTCATTGACATTACAAAAGTGTCAAACGAGTGTTCATTGGTATCACAAATGTCATAATACCTCATCTCAGAGATATAGACAGATAATAATTCTAGTTTTCTCAGATAATAATTTATATTCGTAAGTAAAAGTTTATTAGACATTATGTTTGTTGGCTTTTCAAATGTTGATTTGGGAACGTTTTTATGTACACACCGTTTGCTTTAGACAAACATACGTTAGATTCTTTAAGAATCGGTTCAATAAAGGTTGGTAAAGTAATATAAAGTTTTTGGCCTGTGTTTATAGTTGGTAATGTTGTTATTAGTTGTCCCTCGATTGTAAAAATCGTCGATAGAAAATCTGGTATCGTTGACAAAACTAACCTGGCTGCTGATCTCGAAAAGGACCTCCAATCTGTCGTTGACTGAAGCAGGAAATGGCTTATAATACCTCCAAAACGAAACTGCTCTCTTTTACCCACCACAGAGAGCCCTTCCTGAATCCCATCACAATGGCTGATTCCCAAATCCTTGAGAGCGCCTCGTTACGCCTTGGTCTCTCACTGTCCATTAACATGAGGTGAAATAAATACATTGAATCAATAGCATCATCTACTGCAAGGAAAGTTGGTTCTCTCTGTCGTGTCTGAAATTTTTTCTCGTCTGAGTTTATCCTTCAAATCTGTACATCATCCATCCGTCCTTGCATAGAATATTGCTGCTATATATAGTCTGGTGCTCTAGCTGTACATCTTGAGGTCTTCAACAAAATCCAGAGACGAATATGCAAGATGATAGGTCCTGATCTGCTATCTAGTCTACAATCGCTATACCACAAACGTGCTGTGGGTTCTCTCTGTCTCTTCTACAAATATTTTCACGGCAATTGTTCCGACGAGCTACTTTCGCTGGTTCCTGGACTACATGAATTTAAGAGATCTACCCGGCTGGCACCTCGGTCCCACCCTTTCAATGTCAAAACGGTTAAATGTAACCATCTCTTCTATTCAAAGAGCTTTTTCTCATAGATATAGACAGCTAATAATTCTAGTTTTCTCTTTGGGATTCAGATAATCTTACTTATTATAAAACGCAGATTGTGTGTGTGTGTGTGTGTGTGTGCCTGTACGTTTATATATTGGATCGGATTTCCTACATTTTTCAACCGATTTCAACAAAACTTCACAGGACTATGTAAAATTACCTTGCGGTGGTTCTGGCAGTGCCAAAAATTGGAAAAACACAATTGTTTTTGCACGAAATTAATTTGAAAACACGATTAAGAGGAATCACGAGAATGATATACATATTATAAAACCCAGGTTGTTTGTTTGTGTATGTGTGTGTGTGTGTGTGTGTTCGTTTATATATGGGATCGGATTTCCTACATTTTTCAACCGATTTCAACAAAAATTCACTTTTTTTTTGGCAGGTAGTGTGTCTTATTGTCTTGTACACTTTTTTCTTTATTTTTACATTCAGAATGCTTTAAAAATTCCATCTACATGTTTATAATAATATTCTATTCAATCGGTAGACTCTTAACGATTGAAAACAATGTTTTTGTTTGAGTTTGGGTTTGAGCAATTCGTAAAAAAAAAAAAATAATAATAATTAAGATACGCGTCCGTCAACCTTGTACAATAATCTTTATCAATTTCATTTTTCAGTCTTTATGATGGTCGATACTTGATCTATCTCTTACTGTTACATCCCCGGGCAACGCCGGGCTCTACTGCTAGTAATTTATATTCGTAAGTAATTCTCTAGTGCACATTAAGTTTGTTGGTTTTTCGCATGTTGATTTGGGAACGTTTTTATGTACACACCGTTTGTTTTAGACAAACGGACGTTAGATTCTTTAAGAATCGATTCCATAAAGGTTGGTAAAGTAATATAAAGTTTTTGGCCTGTGTTTATAGTTGGTAATGTTCTTATTAGTAGTCCCTCGATAGTAAAAGTCCTAGAGATAACTGATTTATTTACAAGTTTAGTTGAAAGCGTTATAGAGGGTAGGATTATGAATTTTGCGTTGTTGTTGTTAGGAATGCTATTAGGATTTAAAAATCAGACATTTTCAGATTTCTGTAGAGAAAGATTTGGAGAAATTGAAAATGAGGTCCGCTAAACTATCTGCTTTCCATCCAAATGTGTATAGGAGCTTGGTCAAATTTTAATCGGATAAATTGATAATCGGATTTCAATATATAATTACTATTTTATCCGGCACATCAGATGAACATACGGTTTAATGCTTAGCTTTCCGACCACGAAAACCAGTTTCGTATCACATCATGGCCAATCTTTCAAGAAAGTGACTGTTTGATAATTTAAGTTACAACCCAGCAAATAGCGCGTCATGGAAATTGTGTGATTGACCCAAACTTTGTGAGTAAAACTGGATTGAAAAAAACTGTTCTTAGAAACCATCATACCTGAAGGCGTCAACGTAATGGCCTTGTCCAAATCCGCTCTCGCTCCCAAAAACTATGGCTTACGGATATATCACGTTGAAACACCAGTACTCATCTGATCACCGAAGTTAAGCAACGCTGAACATAGTCAGTACCTAGGTGCGTGAACACTCAAGAATATAAGATGCCGTTAGCTTGGATGTGCGGCTGGGGTAATGTATAATGGTCGGAATGAGAAATCCGAGATCCGTGTTCAATTCGGGGTCGTTATATTCAATTACGTACAAATAACATTGGAAAATGTATGAATCCACTTCATTTTCTCCCAGCTACGGGTTAAATAGTAAAACTTGTATCAGTAAAATAATTATCTCCAAAACAATTCTTACATTCCAAAAGTACGTTTCGGCTTTAAATAACCTTAAATAGGTTGATAAACCGTGAAAAAAAAACAAAAAACAAATCAGCTAATGAAACAAAAACTGCAATCAATATCGTATCGGCTTAGTTATAGGGGATCCCCAGTATTTTTCAACCTTTTTTTCCCTTGCGTAACCCTTAAAATAAATTACATGTCTCAAGGAACCTCTGCGCAAAAATCAAATTTATATACCATATCTTTCTCATTTTATTTTCATCGTAGATCACGTGGTAAATATCATAGGATATATTTTTGAATAACTGGTTTAAGGAAAAATTAATATTTCTTTGTCAAATTTTTTGGTGATGCTAAATAAAATTCATACTGTTCGTTTATAATACTTCCTCAGGAAGTTTTCATTCAAACAAAAATAAACCCCCAAAACTTCTAAACTCAAAAGTAAAAAAAAAAACATAATAACCAATATCATATACCTATAATATAAATGTAAAAAGAATATAACAGTAATATTACATATATGAAATTAAATAAAAAGTGCATTAGCTTATCTCACCTATTCTCGCGGAATCCTTGGGGACATTTTACGGATTCTTAGGGTTCCGGGGAACTCCGGTTGAAGAACGCTGGTATAGACCAGGGCTTGTCTCTGTGGTGCTGAATAAACACAAACGAGGCTGTGAAAAGAAAGTCTACAATAAGGACACTAAGTATCCACTTAGCGGACGGCTATCCCCGGAAACGAGAAACCAGTCATTTATTTACTTATGACAAGGGTCGGTTTACAGCCCCTAGGCTAATTAAATTACAATCCCACCTTACCCCGACGGGGACACCGTTTAATTAGTTTGAACACGTTTTGAATAGTTTTCATTTTATATTTTAGCAACATCGATATAGCTTGCACTAAACTTTTTGCAAATATATAAACTATACCATTTCAAGTTCCAGTTGGGACTAATAAATGTCATTTTGAGACTAAGCAAATTCAAAATGAAATAGCCAAGTTCAGAATGGGATGGTAAATTCAGAATGACAAGTTCAGAATGGGAATTCAAAATGAAATGAAAGCCAAGTTCAGAATGGGACATATCAAATTCAAATGAAATAGCCATGTTCAGAATGGGACGTATCAAATTCAAAATGAAATAGCCATGTTCAGAATGGGACGTATCAAATTCAAAATGAAATAAAGTTCAGAATGGGAGCCAAGTTCAGAATGGGACGTAGCAAATTCAGAATGAAATAGCCAAGTTCAGAATGGGACGTATCAAATTCAAAATGAAATAGCCAAGTTCAGAATGGGACGTATCAAATTCAAAATGAAATAGCCAAGTTCAGAATGGGACGTATCAAATTCAAAATGAAATAGCCAAGTTCAGAATGGGACGTATCAAATTTAAAATGAAATAGCCAAGTTCAGAATGAGACGTAGCAAATTCAAAATGAAATAGCCAAGTTCAGAATGGGACGTATCAAATTCAAAATGAAATAGCCAAGTTCAGAATGGGACGTATCAAATTCAAAATGAAATAGCCAAGTTCAGAATGGGACGTATCAAATTCAAAATGAAATAGCCAAGTTCAGAATGGGACGTATCAAATTCAAAATGAAATAGCCAAGTTCAGAATGGGACGTATCAAATTCAAAATGAAATAGCCAAGTTCAGAATGGGACGTATCAAATTCAAAAGAATGAAGTTCAGAATGGGACGTATCAAATTCAAAATGAAAGAATGGGACGTATCAAATTCAAAATGAAATAGCCAAGTTCAGAATGGGACGTAGCAAATTCAGAATGAAATAGCCAAGTTCAGAATGGGACGTATCAAATTCAAAATGAAATAGCCAAGTTCAGAATGGGACGTAGCAAATTCAAAATGAAATAGCCAAGTTCAGAATGGGACGTATCAAATTCAAGATGAAATAGCCAAGTTCAGAATAGGACTTTGCAAATTCATAATGAAATAAGCAAGTTTGAATTGGGACTAAACAGATTAATTTTGGAAACATGTTTCGAACTCATCTGCGCGTTTCAATAAACAAATATCATGGATTAAAAAAATCAGATAATTAAAAATCTGAACGCAGATTTTACTCTCAATTCCTTGCAAGAAGCTATTCCTGAACGTATAAATGCGTGTCTAAGTTAGAGTTTCTGGCACTTTGGTAAGACAATCGGGGATGAGTAAAGAAGAAAGAAAGAGCTGGATAGCCTGTATATAGTGTTAAAAAAAAGAGAATAAGAGAGATTTATTCAAAATGAAATGATTTGGGGGACAACAGGTCAAATCTCAAAAGTCCCATGAAAAAGCAGCAAGGAAATACTGAATACATTTGAGAAAAGATAGGTATAATGAGAGATTTTAAGCGCCGAAAATCGCATCGAAAAAACATACACCTTTCCTGAATTTTCTTGATTTATTATAATTGCTCCTAAAAGATAAAACATTTCAATAGTAATTTTTAGTTGAACATTATTATTTTATCATGAAAATATTTAAATAATTGCTCAGTCCCAAATTGAATTTGCCTAAACCATTTTGAAAAGTCTCAAATCAAATTTGCTTATTCCATTTTGAATTTGATTATTTCATTTTGAATCTGCTTAGGCCCATCTTGAATTTGACTATTCCATTTCGAACTTGGCTATTGCATTATGAACTTGCTTAGTCCAAAAATGACTTTGATTAGTCTCAAACTGTATAGAATAGTCATTTGTTTGTCAATAAAAATAATGTTTAAGAAATACCACTATATTTCTGTCTATGTCTAATACATATTTCAAAACAACCGTAGTAAAAAAACAGATTTTTATAACTGGTATTATAAAAAATCACTAATCAACTTAAATGAGTTTGTCATAGTGATATCATTTTAGTTTATGAAACTATTTAGAAGATATAACATCTAGAAAATTAAAATCCTTGCTTTATAAAAACTTTAAGGGCTTTAGGCTGTAGCCTATATTAGCCTAAAGGATAATCCTGCCTATTATCCATATTAAAACAAAAATATTTTCTCAAATATAACTATTCGTTCAAATGCGGATAGGAAGATTTCTAACGTATGTGGGACACTGAAAAATAACACACCAAATATCCTTGCTATATCTCCATCTTAAAGGCCAGAAAATACGGTAAATAAACACATAACATATTTCTGAGATGAGGTGTTAAGTACACTATTTTATTCCACTACCTTAACCAGGTAGTGTCCTCAAGGACACATGGCACAATAGATAAAGGCGTTGATTAAATCCAGTGACAGGACCTAAAGAGTGTGAGTTCAAAATCTGGTTAAGGTGGTGGAGAACTTGGACAGGGGAATTAACAGGAGATAACTGATAACTGACATCCATTAGATATGGCACATGGAATTAGAACAGTCTAATCCAGCGAGCGAAATAATGAGTACAGTTTGACATTCCAACCATCTGAAGAAGGCCGGAGCGTACAACAGCCGAAACGTTGTGATAAATATGGTAACAAAGATGAGGACAATAGTCCTAATAATGTAAATAGTAAACAGATAACATTTTGAAACATACCATTTAAATATACTAGAAAATATTGTTAAAGAAACTTACCATTTTGAAACATACTATTTTGAGGCATACCATTTAAATACACTAGAAAATATTGTTAAAGAAACTTACCATTTTGAAACATACCATTTTGAGGCATACCATTTAAACATAGCAGAAAATAAGGTAAATAAACATATACCATTTTGTTTATTGTTTAAAATTGACAAAGGATTCCTTTCTGTGTGTCACCATCAATTGATCCTTCATCTACAAATAATTTTTCATTGTTTGACTGAGTCGGTCGATCGACCAAAGCCTAGAATTGACAACCATTAACGAATATAGGGTTGTAGCATGTCAAACATCAAGTAATGGGAGACTGACAAAAGCGTTCTTTGCAGCATCACCAGAGAATGTAAACAAGTCATTTATGGTGAATGGGGAGAAGGCACTTAATGAAAGTCAGCAAAAAAGAAACGCTGAACTGATGCCACCTCCATTATACGACGAATGAGGCTAGTGCTATGCATATATATATATATATATATATATATATATATATATATATATATATATATATATATATATGAATGAGAGCATAATAAACTGTTGTTTTTATTGATTCTTCGATTTTAAAATTGACATTGTCTGCTATTGATGGAGCGTAATTCATTTCCTCTGTCGCTCTTGTTCTCTTTCTCTCTCTCTCTCTCTTAATACCTCCTCCTCTGTCAGTGCATCCTCTCTCTCCCTCGCATTCTATTTCTCTCTCTCTCAATCCTTCCTCTCTCTCTCTCGTTTTATTACTTTCTCTCCATTCATCTTCTCTCTCTCAATCCCCCCTATCTGTTTCTCATTCTATTTCTCTTGCTGAAACCTCCTCTCTCTATTCCCCTTTCTCGACCCCTCTTCTCTCCCATTCTCTTTCCCTCTGCAACCCCTCCTGTCACTTTCTTATTCTCTTTCTCTCACTTTCAATCCCTCCCGACACTGTTTTATTCCCTTTCTCTCCCTCAATCCACCCCCTCTCTCTCGCATTCTCTCTATCTCTGTCTTCTTCACATATTAATACTAGCACAAACGCATGTGTGTGTATATGTGTGTTCGTAACGTGAAATATATGGATATGTGTATGTGCAAGCGCATGTATACGTACGATGATTACGTGCACGTGTGTGTATATATATATATATATATATATATATATATATTACTAGATTATACATATATATATTACTAGATTACTAGATTATATATATATATATATATATATATATATATATATATATATATATATATATATTACTAGAAGTAAACTTATATTTTAAAATAAAATTTTATTCTTTTAATGTACTTTCTATGAATATTTTTCTAATCGACTATTTCATAGAAAATCCCCAGAATTTATGAAAAATTTAAATCACTAACAAACATCAAATTAAAGCATTTGTAGACAGTTTAGAGACATTTAAATTTATATCAAATATTATAATCTTTATGAACCCCCAAAATAACACGTTCAAAGTAAAGCAATATAACAGCGTCTGTTTCTTGCCTTTTTTACAAAGAAAATTAGTGACATCTTCTCTCTTAATTTCCTTCTATCTCTTTCTCTCTATGGGTTTTTTCTCCTCTACCCCTTCGATATCAATATATAACTTCCGTTAAGTTAACCGTTTAAATGTGTCAATATCTGCTAACTCACTCATGTCTTCTCTCTCCCCCCTCACTTCCTCACTTCGTTAATTTACATATGTTTAACACGGCCCGTCAAAAATGTGTAAATTTTCTTTTCATTTTTTGTTTGGAAGTAAAGTCTGATGATCCGCAGTCCTTTTAAAAGGGCTGTGGTGAAATAATTTATTACATGGAACCTGAAACGGGTCTGTTTTTATTTAAATTATTTGCTCTGGATTTACATTGAGCTCTCTAGATTTTATCCTCCTTAGGTTTACCCATACGGATTACCTAGTTTTCATAAACTAAATATATATATATATATATATATATATATATATATATATATATATATATGCAGATGTATACACAGGGTGCGATGGGTAAATTGTCGCCATTTTATATATCTAATTTTGTGCATGCGTGCTGCTTGTCTTTTTTTTTTTTTTATCATGTCGACTGCAAAATATAGTCGGGTCAGTTAGGAACCGTCTATAAGAAAAAGAACACCATAACGCAATTATCTCCGTCAGAAATTTGGAAATGGCAATCCGTACTGTTTGGAATTCGCACCGGAAGCTCCATTACGAACATTTCAGAGTGTTTTAGTGTCAGTTAGCGGAGAATACAGAGGATTGGGAAAGAGTTGGATGATATATCCAGTCAACATCATGGCGTTTGGAGTAATCACTAGTGATTGCGACGTTATGCCTCTGTTCATCTTCCCCACAGGGCCTCAGACTCAACACGGAGGCCCATATCAAGTGCATTCAGGAGGTAGTATTGCTCTGTTTCGAGAGGGTGACTGCTACAAGACCATATATCTGATAACATGACTCTGCACCATGCCACACAAACAGGAGGACCCAGTCATGGCTGTCGGACAATTTCTGCGACCACATCACACCTTACATTTGACAACCTAACTCTCTGGACTGCTGCCCACTTAGTTATTATGTGTGGAGTGCAATCGATCGAGAGATCAACAATGCTCATTGTAACAGCAAATATGAACTAAAGGCAATTATTATGGCAGGATTGAGCAACTTAATCAAGGAGATCATTCAGAAGAGTTGCAAAAGATTACGAAGTCGTCTGGAGGCTGTGGTTGAAGCCAATGGCGATTTTATTGAATAAATTTACTCTTTAGTATTTCAAGATATTTTTGTGCAATTTTGGTAAATATATCTGTAAAAAAATAATTTCAGAGTTATTTTCATTTTTGCGTAATTTTGACGGCAATTTATCCATCGCAAACTCTATAGCGATTTTCCAAGAGTAGCTTAGATGTGGCACAAGGCCGAAACTATGGGGCACTCAGTGAGGATCGAACTCACGACTCATTCGTAATTGTGAGAACGAGACAAGCTTGGTAACCATTACAACTCCTCGGGGTGCCTCCTAACGCAAACTGTATATGTGTGATCGTTATGTGCAAGTGTTGATATATATATATATATATATATATATATATATGCAATGTCTGCATATGCGTTGCTGTTATGTGCACGTATATGTATATGTGTATATACAAGTGTATATTATATATGCTCCGATGAGCTGCTTTCGCTGGTTCCCAGACTTCATGAATTTCAGCATTCAACTAGGCTGGCATCTCGCTCTCACCCTTTCAGCGTCGAAGCTGTTAAATGTAGCCGTACTTCTACTCCAACAGCTTTATGTCTCGCACTTCTCGCCTGTGGAATTCCCTCCCCTTTTCCTGTTTCCCTGATAGCTATAATCTCCAACTATTCAAATGTAATGTCAATCGACGCCTCAAGATGCCTTGATCTATGCCCTATCCTTCTCTTCATCCTTTCCTCTATAACTCCTATTGTAACCCCTTGCGTGCTAGTGTTTTCCCGCCTTGCTTGGGGTGAAACACTTAAAAAAATGTATATGTGTGATCATATTTAAACAGTGAAGTGTAATATGCTTCTGTATTTGTATCTGTGATATGTGCATGAACGATAACGGTTGATCCCCACGAGACTTAAGATTAAGATTGTAGTCATCGGTAAATCAGCATCCTGGGATTCCCTTTCACAAATTAACCGTTCTTGGGAAGAATCTATCCGAGTGGAACTAAAGGAAACAAAAAGGAATGTGAGTGGTTTGTATCGATATACGCGGCGTGGTTAGTCTTAGCAGGGGTGGGGCTAGAGTTGGGAGATCTAAGGAATGTAGCTCGTCGGCACATTTTCCGTGCAAATAGCGATAGAGTTGGAAGAGCATTCTAACGTTTCAGCTGCGGGGAATTGGTTTTAAGGTGGAACAAATATACATCAGCTACAAGGCAAAGTGAACACCGGGATGATCCAGCCCCAGATGTGACAAGATTTTCGGTTTGATCTGATTCTTGTAAAGGTAGAGCATAGCAGGAGGATTTTGATCGCTTCATTTGTTAAACGGCACATCAACTCCTTATGGGTCATTTAATTTTCTTCGGAGCTGAGATGTAATAAAAATATGATATATGTTATTCTACTTTCACAATTGAATACATGGTAGATGATACCCCGCTTTTGTGCATATACTGGTTTGTATGGACATGATTACCAGAGGCGATGACAACGCGACTCTCCAAGTTCTGATTCACCACTGCTGTAGCCTTGTATTGAACTCAAAACTCTTTGGATCATAGTCATAATTCTAGTTTAACACCCAGTTCAATAGTTGCTGAAATTTCGTATGATTTGATCTAATAGAAAATAAAAACATTTCTATGTGAGTAAACTAGTGGAATTGGTAGAATTCTTGATTGATTGATTTGTTTGTTTAATGGCACCTTATGGATCATTTAATGTCAATATTTAATTTTCTTCAGAGCTTTGAAGTAATAAAAATATGTTATTTTACTTTCGCAATTGAATACATGGTAGATGATGCTCAACTTGTGTGCACATTCATGTTTGTGTGCATAATTACTAGAAGTTGTTATATATGTGTTTTATGTTGTAGTTTTGTTGAAGTTATATTTTGGAATACAGTTTAATTTAAGAAATTGTAGGATATATATATATATATATATATATATATATACATATATATATATATATATATATATATATATTGTATGGATATTATATGGATTAAAGTTCTTTCATGTTGGTTATTTGATTGCTTGATTCATTGATTTTGTTTAGTGGCATATCAACTTTTATGGATTATTTAATGCTGAAATCTAAATATTTCGAATGCAAGATTACATATAAAATGTATTGTTGGTAATTCTACTATAAAATGTATTATTAGTAAATCTACTATGAATAGGTATTGTTGGTCATTTTTTGTTGTAGTTTTGTTGAAGTTATATCCTGGAATACAGTTTGATTTAAGAAATTGTAGGATATTATATGGATTAACGTAATGAATGTTTTTATTTTTATTTTGACTATTTGGTTGATTTTGTTTCGTGGCATATCAACACTTCTATGAGTTATTTAATGCCGAAATCAAAATATTTTGAAGGCAATTGTGTGCTTTGAAAATGTATTGTTGCTAATTCTACTATAAATGAGTATTAGTAATTTTTTATATATAAATATATTGCGGTTATTTTTACTATAAAAATGTATTTTTATACATTGATAGCATTTAGTTTTTGTTTACCACCGCATCATCAATTACATCCCAGACACATCCAAATTTACAGCACCAGGTATTCCCAAGTAGTCACCCATCTAAGTACTGAGATGATGGGGAGAAAGAGGCAAACATTTGTTCGTATAACGGCTAATAAATACAGAAGCATATACAGTATCTCTTTGTCAAGCTACAGGCCTGTGTTACTCTAAACAGAACTGGATTCCAAGATAAAGAACTGTCGACGAATGATGCAAAGCATATAGCCTTCAAACAAGTTCACGGTGGGCGTACGACCGTGTAGGGAAAGAAAGTTTTCTCGATGGACTTGCCCATATCACCGCAACGGACGCATTCTGATGAAGCAATAAGTACCATTGCCAAAGAAAGAGCGCGCATCTAATCACCAGCCAGGCCAAGGATGCCTTCTTATTAAAGAAGCAATATCAAAAAAGGTGCCAACGACCATAGGGAACGATAACCTCCACCTCATCAATCCGAGCATTCTGATCAAATTGCCTCGTACGGCTACCTAACACGCGTCTTTCTCGAACACGGTCGGGTGTCGGAGTATTTACTTAACAAAAAAACTCCCAGAGCCTGTCGACATTTGCTATGGAAGGGACATTCATTTCAGGGTAAAGAGGGGACCTGACAGTCACCCTAGTGCAGTCTTCTCAAAGCCGGAAAGGCTTTTCTGATAGCTTCCTTCCAAAATCTATCATTATCGTCATCTTACGTACACACCCGATCAAGAGAATTTAATCGGATCTTAATATTCAGAGTCTTAAAACACTGGTTCCCGTACGATCATCGAAATTAAGCAATGTTGAAACTGGTCAGTCCCTAGATGGGTGACCGTTTGGAAATATCAAGTGCTGCAATCTTGGATGTGAGTGTGATATAATGAATAATAGCTAAGAATTGTTAATCGGAGAGCCGAGATCCAATTCCCTTTGGGTTCATTATATTCACTTACACGCAAATACCTTTTGCCACAAAGTGAGGGACTATTTTATATATTGATTGTAATATAGAATAGATCCCCCACTTTATATCCACTTTATACTTTCTTGTTTATCAAATTCTGTTGAGATATGAGTCCAACTCTTACCCCCCAGCTATGGGTTAATTAATAAGATTTGGATCACGGAACTATTTAAAACTATTTTATGGCTTTAAATATCTTGCAACGGGTTGATAAACCGTAAAAATGGAATCAATCAATCAAATTAATATTTGGCATCGCAAGACCTACTTTGGACAGGTATTGGCAACTGATCTCGAGATTCGCCGTAGTGACCTTGTGACCTCAAAAATCGGTAAAGGATTAATCGATAAATTTGGGAAATGACGCGCCCCCTTTAAGGAATATAATATTCAATCTTAGATTAACAGGCAGTTAATGCTGGGCACTCTATATTTACATATTAGCAGGGTAAACTAAAAAATGACGGGATTATTTACCTTATAACATTTCATCCAACATATGAAATAGATAAATAAATAAAAGTCATGTGACCGAGTGAGGAACTTCTGTTATTAAGACTTACGAACAAACGCTGATGGTGTCTCATCAAGATCACCTCACGTTTTAGCAAAGCGTTATAACTCAGTTCACAGGAATTCAGAAATCATCAATATTGATTGGCTCCCAAAATTATTATTTGTTTATTTTTTTTATTAATATTTTAATTAAAGATATTCCACAAATTGTCAAAGAATATCTGATATCTACGTGATTGATCAAAGTATTTCTGTCGAATAACCTTACTGTCAAACGGAGCAAAAGAAAATGGCTTCCTCTACAGATCGCCTCGTGTTTCTGCAAATCGGTTCACTGAGAAGTGAAGACGACCAAAGTGACATAGATAATTCTTAAGTTGTGTTGTTGTTATTATTATTATTATTATTATTATTATTATTATTATTATTACTACTACTACTACTTCTTTTGTTGTTTTTTATTATCGTTATTGTTATTATTTTTAAAGTGTGTATTCCAAAAATCGTTCCTCTATTTTCTGTATAAATTTGCCAAAACCGTTTAAATGCTCAAATGGAGAAAGGCGAAATTAAAATACTTGTCACTGGAACTTATTTAAAATATAAAAGTAATTACAGGAATCAATGATTTTTTTCTACTAATTCATCCCAAAATAAAAAGAATTTATATTTACTGAAATTCACACCAAAATTCAGAAATGTCCTTTAAAATTAGTTCAAAAATGCATTCATTATTATTTTTTGCCTTACATCTCGAAAGGAACTCTGAGAAATAAGAGTCCATCATGCTGTGATGTGTCCCGATCATGGATTTATTGTTCTTTTTGGCATTCCACTAGACACTTTCGATTGTTTGCATGTAAGATGATGTTCCTGGGCCAAGGAAAATCAAATTATGATTTATAGTCAGATAAATATGATAGGGATTAAGATCAAACACATATCATGTCCTTTAGAGCTTTTCATCGACGGAGGAAGAATATTTACTCTCTGTAAGAAGCGAAAATCCCACTCTCCTTGTCGTTGCATCCTTATATTAACTTCAGCAACCTTCATGGCAGGCTAAACAAATTTTGATTTAAAATTTATAATTTCAAAAAAGTGCCAAAAATTTAATAAAAACACAAATAAACTTTGAATTAAAATTCATAAATTCAAACGTCGCCGGACATTTGGCCGACAGACATTTCACCGAAAGAGTAAAAAAATGGTAGTAAGCAATACTTTAAGTATTTTAATTAGCAATATTATAAGGTAGAATAGGACTATGTCTTAAAACATAATTCAGTCAAGGATCTTTTCTGTTAATTCACACCAAATTAAAAAAAATATATATTTACTAAAATTCACACCAAACATTCAGTAATATCCCTTAAAATTTGTTCAAAAATGCATTCATTGTTATTTTTTGCCTTACATCTCTAAAGAAACGACAGAAAATAATGTTTGACGAGATCTTAAGTATTATATTTTCTAAAATTCACACCAAATATTCAGAAATGTCTTTTAAAATTTGTTTAGAAATACATTCATTGTTATTTTTGCCTTACGTCTCCAAAAGAACTAAAACAAATAAGAGTCTATCATGCTACGATGATCATGCTCCCGAACATGGACTTATTGATCATTTTAGCGTTCCACCAGGCACTTTCGATTGTTTGCGTGTGAGTTGATATTTTTGGATTAACGGAATTCATATTGTGATTTATAATCAGAGAAATATAATTGAGATCATCTTTCAAAGATGTATATCCTTTCCAACATTCAGACATAATCGTAGTCCTATATCAAATACAGCTTCGGATTGTGTCCTATAATGTGGAGTCTTAACTCCAACAACTTGATGGCACGCTAAACAAATTTTAATTTATAATTTCAAAAGTGTGCCAAAAATGGAAAAAAAAAAACAAACTTTGATTTAAATTTTATAATTTCTTCGGCTGAATTAATATTTGAGATAAGTAACTTTATATTACTGGGAGTGAACTGATAGAAAAGATGTTAATTGAAGTAAAACAGTTCTTAAAATAAGCTGCGCCGTATTTTCGTATTGACCAAAAACAGCGGTTTGATCTACTCAGATCAGGCTGAGCACACAATTTAAACAGTAGGATACCCCTAGAGTTGGTTTGGCCAAAGAAATTAGAAGCCTAATAGAAAGCCATAACATAACTACGCTTGACCATGGCTTCTAAATCTGTTTTATAAGGTGGGACATGTCGTTCTCAAGTTATAATTTCAAAAGCGCACACTTGAGTGTCATTGTATGTCTCCTGCATCTAATGCGAGAGGGCCTTCAACATTCGCAAAATATCTAAATATTTACCTCCATGCCATTAAAAAATAAAAAGTATAGCAATAATTTATGTATCGACTTAATTTTAAATTTGATTATAACAATAAGAAAATAAAACAAAGATTGAAAAGAAAAAAATCATGTTTAAAAGTGGCAGTTACTTTCCCCTGTCTTTCAAAATAACTTCCATTACGATTTCTAAGTCTGAATATCTTTAGAAGTGTATGATGGTAAAGTTGAAGTATGGGTGACCAAAAGTAGCAATCTTTTCTTGTCCGTAGGCGTTTGTATCCCAAAAGTGCAAAAGATAATCAAAAGAAATAATTTTTATTTTCTCATTCTTCTATACCTACTAAATGTATGACGTCTGCACATACTAAAAAATGTCATTAAAAATGGCCATATTTGATGACATATAAAACACCACCATTTTTCTCCCCCCCGCAAAAAAAAAAAAAAAATGATTAAAATTTCTATCCAACTGAGTCTTTTCGTAGGTTAATTTTATACCATGGGGTAAATTCCGTTGACTATAATTTTATATCAGTCATTTTTCCTAAAACCCTGATATTATTTAATCAACAGATAGTACTATTATTATTTCTGCTAGAAGAATTATTATAATAAATTTCTATTTATGGTCTGGTGCCATGGTTGTTCATCTCGAGGTCTTGGACAAAATTCAGAGACGGATATGCGATGTGATAGGTCCTGATCTGGCATCTCGTTTCTCACAGACGTAATTCCTCTTCCCTCTGTCTTTTCTACAATTATTTTCATGGCAACTACTCTGGCGAGCTACTTTCACTGGTACCCAGACTGCATGAATTTAAGCGTGCTGCAAGGTTGGCATCTCGGTCCTACCATTTCACTGTCGAATATAACCGCCTCTTCAACTCTCGCACTTCCCGACAGTGAAACTCCCTTCCTCTTACTTGCTTCCCCGATAGCTATAATCTTCAAATATTCAAATGTAATGTCAATTGATATCTTCTGATGCGTTGATCTTGATCCCTGTCCTTCTCTATATCCTTTCTTCAAACACCCCTCTTTACTCTTGTTCTCACACTCTGTAACCTCTTGCGTGCTAGTGGCACTTCGGGCTTGCTTGGGGTGAAATGCTTTAAAAATGTCCAATGTAACCAGCTGATACCTCATACGCAAATATGCCTCAAAATATTTTTATCATTAACCATACGGAGGAAAACTAAAGAAGTAATCTGTAAGAGAAAGGAAAGATTGTTAATGGTAAAACACTACCTTGGCAAAGATAATATGAAAGCTGCCGAGAAATATGCCCATCAAACTATGCAAGACAAATAATGCAGGCGATTTCTTGCTTGATGTTAACCTGAACTGAAATCTTGATTTTTATATACAATGACATTTTATGTTTTAGAGAAAGTGTTTTTAATGCTTTTTTTTTTTGTCTTTTTTTTATTACTTAAAACCTATTTTAATATAGTTAAAAATATATTTGAATTTCTCCAACTGAAACGAGAGGGGCCTATGTTTTTTTTTGTTTTTTTTTTGCTTTTCATGTCGTCAAAAACAGTAATTCTCTCCCGAATATTGTATAGTTCATGAAATTTAGTAAAATTTTGAGAGTATTTTTATAAAAAATAAATAAAAAAATAAATTTTTATTTCATTAAAAAACGTATTTCCTGATTTTCTCTTTTTTTTATTTTCACATTTATTTTTCGGATTCAAATTTTTCTACATCTCCCGTGAAAAAATAAAAAAAAATCAATCATTTACTTCTGGACATAGAATCTAACATATGATTTCAGTATCGAAAAGATATTAAGTTTTCATAAAATGAAATGAAGAAGGATTTGATTGACTTAAAGAACACATTTTTTTATGATTTTTTCGTAAAAAAAAAAACAAAAACTTTTTCTTAAATTTATTTTCAAATAAGTGCAGACAATTTATTAGCACTTTCAATTTAAGTGACATTCGATAACCAGCAAATCTTTTATAGACTTTATTTATTTATTTTTATGTTCAGATTTTTCTATATTTTTGAGGTGTTGTGGGGGGGGGGATAATATTTTTGCCTAAACATTTTCTCGTGTATCTTACACTATACTATTTCCTGCAGTTTAAAGAACTTTTCAAACATAAAACGGTCCTGTTCTATATTGCATGCACATTTTTTATACCATAATTCTTCAATCTTTCTTTATATGAACACATCAAAGGTATTAATTTTGTACAGTTCTTCTCACCAGAGGTACCATTTTTATCGTTTAAAATGCGCGCATGCATCTCCTCCTGCATCTTTGTTGCTGTGGTCAAATTATGATTTACATAGTGTTAGTGTTGTAAAGTAGTTTCACAGTGGAGGCTTGTATTTCACTAAGTCGGCCCTAAAATGGTTCGACGTACAAGACGTTAGGAACTTGATATAAAAGGTAATGACGCAGAGAAATCTAGTGGTGGTTGCTGATACTCTTAGTGCCCGACATCGACTGACTGACCAACTCACTGAGCTACTTCCTTCGAGACTGTTACTACTACTTATTATAGGTGGGAGAGTCTATTAACTATAGAATAGGTGTGTTCCAGTATAACAGTTAGGCACTTCTCTCTAGGATCAATGTAACTCAAACTATGTAACTTTTTGTCATCCTCCATATATGTAGGCATATCAGATTGGTATATATCACTAATAATTTGCTTTGGTGCTATTATTAACGTGTCTGTGTGATGGGGGATACATAAAGGCTTTACGAAACTTTAAGATACAAGTTGTCGACGTACCTTTTAAAGGTACTCTCTCCCTAGCAGGTGAAATATAGACTATTACTAAATTTTAACTTTCTGTTATCTAAACCTTTTTTCCCGCCATAACACGGTCTATTTTGTGGCGTATTTCTTTTTATTTGGTGTGTCGGGTGGGGTCAGTTTCGTCTATACAAATGTCCAATCAAACCCAAAATGACGCCGCTCACGAGAAACTATCCTCGGTATCATTATTGTCAGTTATTTCCAGTAAATGTCAATTTACTATACCCCACCAAAGTGGCCAATGCAGCCGGACAACAATGAAGCAGTGAAAGTGTGAATAAAATAGACCTGACTATTAAATATTAATTAAGGCGCGCACTAGCACTGGATACACATTTCAGACTGATTATGCTTTTTGTTCGAAACTAGTGTGATAACAGAAGGGACCAGTTCCACCCCGTTTGATTTACAAGACAAAGCAACTGGAAATAAAATGAATAAAATAAAAACACTATCAAAACATCAACTATCGTCTTATTCTTTATCCCAACGTTTCGACCGTTGTACACTCATCACTTCAACAGGTGCATGTCGATCCGGGTATAGAATAGAATAGTGGCTTAAGGCGTTGGCGCATGAATTTGGTGATATAGTAATTGTGAGTTCAATCCCTGGGCCGGTCAGTGGAAACAAGGCGAGCAGTATTAAGAACAATAATTCGACGAGATATCCCGAGGCATGGCCAGTGGAACGAGAATAGGCGACCCGGATTGACATATACCTAATGAAAGCTAGAGAACAAAACGTTTGAAATATTGTGACAATACCAACAAAGATGATGACAATGGTCTGCATGTAAATAATGCCAATAATGATTCCTCCTCATTCTATAAATTCGGACATAAACAACAAAATCCTTTCAGTAATCAATGAACTAAATGATGTGTTTTTTTTTCTTTGTTGTGTTTTGTTTTGTTTGTTTCTTGGTTTGTTTGATTTTTGTTTGTTGTTTTGGTTTGCTTGTTCCTTTTTGTGTTGTTTTTTTTTTTTCATCAGAATCTAATAAATCGGATTTGATGGATGCGCCGACATTTAAATTGTGTTTTTATTTTTAAATATATTTACAAAATCGTTTCCCTATTCTTCCATGATTTTTTTAATGGTAGGGAGTCTTTTATTTCTATTTTCTTCCCACGCATTCACACCTTTTCTTTCGTTCTTGACATATTTCATTCTGGAAATGGTTTAAAGTCTATCGGTTTTTGAAAAAAAAGTTGAATTTAGCCACTTGGGACTTTTGTGGGCTGTAATTTTTATTTTATTTTAACTTCGTCTAACTTTGGACAGTGATTAGAAGAACAATTCTAGATTCCATAACACTGGTTTTTAAGATAAATATATATATACATACAAAAATCTCTACTTGTAGAACAATCTAAGAATTCTGACGATCGACCCGCAAGTTGTTTTGGGCTATCATGATCAAGAAATGTTACGGGGCAGATTCTGTTTAATAATGATAATTGCAATAAACATTAGTTTAAATGGTACTAGTAACAAGGAAAAGTACTAGACCTAACGTCATGTTTCATCATTCATAAAATGATATTTAAAGTGACTGATAAGAGTACAGAAAAGATGAAAAATATCTCTTTCACTCATACACACGCACACGCACGCGCGCGCACACACACACACGCACACGCATATATATCGTGCGATGGATGAATTGTCGTTTAAAATGAAAATAACGCTGACATTATAAGAGATATATTTAC
>CAHIKZ030004191.1:907500-910000 GCA_903632075.3 Acanthosepion pharaonis
TTTCTTTTTGTTTCTTTTTTCTTTTTCTTGTTTCTTTTTTGTTTTTTTTAATGTTTATCTATTTCTTGTTTCTTGTATGTTTTCTCTTTTTTGTTTCTCTTTTTCTTTTTTCTTTTTCTTGTTTCTTTTTTCTTTTTCTTGTTTCTCTTTTTTCTTCTTGTTTCTGTTTTACCTTGTATATCTTTTTCTTGTTGCTACTCTTCTTTTCTCTTTTTTTCTTTTGTTTTCTTTGTTTTTCTCTATTTTTTGTTTTTTTCCTTTTTCTTTTCTTCTTTTGTTTTTTGTTCTCTTTTTTTCTACGCCTTTTCTCTTTGCCCCGTTCTCTCACCTCTAATTTTAAATTTTAGATAATATGAATGTTGAATAGAAAGAAAAAAAATAAACTGTTATAGCCACCAGATACAAAATAACATGTTCAATAACATAATTCACATTGATTTTTAAATCCTAATGGAAATCAAGAGACTAGATTTACTATTCATAAGCAAGAAGGAAAGCAGGAAAGATGTCACTAATTGAGCAGTCCACAAAACTTAAATAAACCTGAATTTTACCAGAGAATTGTAGAAATTCAGGAACATGAAGGTAACAATTGTAACCATTATTGAATTGACTGACGATTATTTAAGCTTCCGGTCGGAAAAATAATAAATTCATATTACGGAATGAAAGAAACAACTGTCGTGACTGAAATAGTTATATATTAAGTTTATGCAAAAGTTTTATGCTGGGAACCTTTTTTATTTTTACAAACACCTGTTATCTTATCGTTGTAAAAATTAATGACGTCAAATAGGTGCGTTGTTTCGAGGTTTTCTCTGAACTTTGAGCCATCATCCCACTCGGTTGGGCGCTTATATATCTACTCATCATCCGGCTTGCTCTACGTGTTCTCAGCTTAAGCTCGTCCGGGTCGACTAAGTGTTTTAAATGCCTGGAAGCACGGATCTGCATCTGGCAGCTCGAAGACTATCATTCAGGACAACCTGCTGATGCACCCGACTTCTCTGCTGATCTTGTTTATTGTCTATTCTGGCGTTAATTGGAACTGTTTGATACGGATTCGAGAAGTCACTGTTCAAGAAAACTGAAAACGTATTTTTACTTGGAAGGCAGTCCTTCTCTGCTTGAAGGTTCAGCGCAATACAATCTTGGTATTCTCCCTTTTATCTCATGTATTATTTCTTCAAAGTTCTACTTTTGTTTAGGACATAGGCGATCATGGTTCTCCACAACTTTCTATCTAGAGTGTGGCCCTCAGCAGTCTTTCTCTTTTTGCAGTCTTTCTTCTTTTGCTAAAGCCTCCACCCACCGTTCTGTCACACAATCTCATCAGATAGTTGACTCGATGCCTTTCTCTGTCTCTCTTGTTCTCAATGTGCCCCGTGAAGGTGAAGCTTTTTTACGGGCTCCTTCCTCATGGATACAAGGAATTTCAGATATCTGTTCCGGATTCATCCTGTGGCCATCTTCTTTAAGAGTTCTTGGCTGTTTTCTCGCTCTGTCTATTTAATTTTTAGTACCTCTCTGCAAAACCACATTTCTGCTGACACTAGTATTCTTTTATCGCATCCGTGGGCTGATTGCCCAGCAGTTACTGGATGACTATCATATAGCAAGATGCCTTACTAAGCTCAAGTTTTAAAAGAAAAATGCTTGAGATAGCAACAGCAAGTTTTGTCATCTCTACTTGTTTGCTTTACAAGAGTCAATATTTGCGATCGAAAACAGTAATAAATAATTTTCTTTCTATCTCTCTCATATATATATATATATATATATATATATATATATACACACACACACACATATATATTTCTCTACCAAATATACCTTTAAATGTCGGTTACGTGAAAGGGTTCCGATATGACATACCGCAAAAGAAGGCGGGAATTTGGGAGATGGGGGGGAAAAAACAAAATGACGGTAGCTTTCTTCTTTCTTTGCAGCATTTTTATTCTCTTTAGACGTCTCGTTTCGCGCATGCGCACGAGAATTTCTGTCGCTTTCAACTTCCTAGTAAACAATGTCTAATCGTTATTGAACGGCGTGCATTTTCTTCTGCGTTCGTCGGCCTTTTTAAAAGCATTTCTTTATCTTTTCTTATTTAATGCTCGTCATTATTTCTCGCTGAAATACGTGAGTACATTCACCAAAATGGTTTTGAGAGGAAAAGAGAATTTTTTTTCTGTTCTGATTTTTCTATTGCATGTGCATTTCTTCTGTTGTATATTATATCTATATATCTATCTGCATAGGTTTAGTGTATAAAACGAATGATATCAAAATATGTACAAAAGACAGTAAAATTTCATTTCTTTTTACCGTCCAGTTCTGTCATAAGCGAATGCTGGTCGTATGTCGGTAGAAGTTAAACCTACGTGTCAGTAATTTGTTTTTACAGTAAGGTTCACTCTATACAAGGCCCGGGGGCCACTCGAGGTAGAGGTTTATGATAAGAGGTAGTTTATATAGATAAAAGTAGAATGAAACTGTTAAC
>CAHIKZ030004191.1:915000-1012500 GCA_903632075.3 Acanthosepion pharaonis
TTTTATTATTACTTTTTTGGGGTGGTGGAGGGGTAAATTATTTCCAATAAATGTCTGTCATTGAAATATTTCTAAAAGTAATTCGAATTTTGAAGATTGGCGAACGTTACGCAAAAGCCATATGTTAAATTTATATTTATTTTGGCTTCATGCTATTTTAGCGGTGTAAGTGTCTTCAGGCTAGAAAATGGTAATAAAAAGAAACAGTCAGTTAAATAGTGTCCTAAGGTTAATAACGAAAATACTCACAATGCCTACTTTAACAGTTGGAGAATATCTGACCTGAGAAGTTGGGATAAAATGCAAGAAGAAAAAGACAATACTAAACTAACCTCAAATTAGTAATGAAAACGTTTACACTACTTTCTTTAAAAGTGGATATGTCTTCGATTAAGACTATTGCGTTTCCAGGCAGCAATAAGATGAAGAAAAAATTAACTCGTATTAATACTGAAAACACTGAGTTTTTAGGGGTTTTGCGGGGGGAGTTTTTTTTTTTTTTTGCTTTAATAAACGGAGTGTGTTCTTTCTCCAAGGTGATGATTGTAAAATGTATGTCTGGTGCTGTTCAAATAAAACAAAATATGTCTCTCTGAAGAATAAAGAATGTCAAAATTTATTCATGATATAGGAGGTGCGTGTTACTTAAAAGAAAAGGGGAGATAGCAATAATTAGATCAACAAGATTGTACATTGAAATCCTGGATAAATTTCTCATTCCAGTGAGAGAAAATTGGTTTTGTGATGACGTCATATTCTCAGGACGATAGTGCATTTTGTCAAAGAGCAAATGTGATTAAATGTTTCCTTAAGTAAAGACATATTAAATCGGATACGGTGCCAGAAAAGACGTAAATCCAATTGAAAATTTATTAGGGATTCTTTTTTAAATGGATCATGGGAAACCAAAATCCACTAAAGAGGATATATTTGGGAAAGTTGGAAATATTTCTGTGAATTAGAGGAATCTATACCTCAAAGAATTAAGGTGGTCGTAAAATCAAGTAGGTATAAATTCTAATTTTTTTTCGACGTGTTTCATAATTTTGACTTAGCATTGGGTTGTACCATATTTTCCTCTGCATGACTTGGAACAAAAATGTATCAAAACTTTAAATAATATAATTTAATTTATTTAAGGGCTATTTTATGATGCCATAATGTTAAGCTATTAACTAAAACATGTTTTCCGTTTTAGGTGTAATTAGTTCATTTACTGCCAAATTAATATTCTAGGTGGGTATCCTGATACTTTTAGACAGCGACAGTGTGTATGTGCGTGTATCTATCTATCTATCTATCTATATATATATATATATATATATATATATATATATATATATAAAAAATAATAAAAAGGCTTAAACAATGGAATATTAGTATTTAAGCCTTTTTATTATATCCTTACTCTGTCCTGGACATTGAGTTCTACCTGGATTCTATCCTCTTGGATTTATTTTTATACAAAAATATATATGTATGTGTATGCATGTATGTATATATATTTGCATATGTATGTGTGTATTTACCACTAATATTATCTATCTATCTATCTATCTATCTATCTATCTATATATATATATATATATATATATATATATATAGAGAGAGAGAGAGAGAGAGAGAAAGAGAGAGAGAGAAAGAGAGGGATATAATATTAGTGGTAAAATATATATATATATATATATATATATATATATATATATTTAAATAAATTGTTGGAGGTACAGAAGCGTAATATTGCAAGGAATAGATACAAATTATTTCCTAAAGGCATTATGAAAATAAAAAATAAGAGATGATAACACTTACAGAACAGACCTAACTGGTTTCGTTCCCAAGCTCATCAGGATCGACTGGGAACAATTTAACAATTATTGCAATATATATTGACTCACACAAACACCCTACATACAATTAAAACATTAAAAATGAAATGATTAATGGTATGAGGGAAAAAAATTCAAACCGCGCGAATTTGCACAGCACAAAGGAAAAAAAAGTGGGGAGTGTGACGGGAATGTATGTCAGTGGAGTTTAGCTTCAACAATTTTATGTACAGACAGATTGATGGGGTTGCCATGGGCTCCTCTTTGGGTCCCGCTTTGGCCAACATTTTGTGGGCTTCTATGAGTCGTCCCTTCTCACTTATGACAATGCACCGTCTATGTACCGTCGGTATGCGGACGATACATTTTGTCTTTTTAATAGTGAAGTGGAAGCTGATTCCTTTCTCACAGTTATGAACCAACTTCATCCATCTTTGAAATTTACCATCGAAAGGGAGTCTAATTCTTGTCTCTCTTTTCTTGATGTCCTTGTGCATCGGACTCCTTCTCAATTTCTTACTTCGGTGTTTCGCAAACCAACATTTTCTGGTTTGTATACGCGTTGGGACTCATTTTGTCCCAGAAAGCGTAAAATCAATCTCATCAAGAGCTTAACTCATAGGGCCTTGATGATTTGCAGTGAACAATATTTTTCTATCCACTCTCATATTTAATCTACATGTTATTTTTATTTTATTTTTTTCGCACATGTATTGAAAATATTTTAATGCTATTGTTTTCTGGTCCGTTTCAAAAATGGGGATGCATTTTGCTTTTGAAAGCACATTAATCCTTCACTCGACAGTAATTAACAATCGTCTGACGAGATGCCTTATGTTTTGAAACACGACTGCAAATGTGTAGCGATGTAACAATCCGTGGTTAAGGAATCTAATTGAATCCTATTAATATAAAATATTAAAACCGATCAACACAAGAGAGATCAATATATTTATTATAGAGCATAGAAATGAATTACATAAAAATGAAACTCAATTGTACCGCGTTTTGTGGTCATTTCTCTCCTAGGGATAAATTTTCTGGTACTAAAACGTTTTTACAAAGAATGAATCTGAACGTATTTTTTAATGTTAAATTAAAAAAAAAGGATAGAAAAAAAGAAGCAAAAAAAGAGGAAAAGAGAGGAACAAACCGCAAATAAGGGAAAATGCTCTTAAGAGGAAGATAGAAAAAATGAAAAAGAAACACCAAAGTAGTGATAGGGGACAGAAAGATGGAATATATACAAGTCTAGACAAATGTTAAAAACGGTTGAAGATTAACGATGACCTAGATTTAAAAGGGTTAACTCATGTTCAAATTGGAAAAAAAAATACATAAGAAAATACACTCATTAAAGTTAAGAAAAGGAGAGTTTTAAATATTGTAGGTAAAAAATAGATTTTAATATTAAAACTCTAATCTAATTTTAATATTAAACAAAGTTATTTAATATTATAACAATAAATTAAGAAATTATTAGTAAATAAACAAGAAAAACTTGAATATTAAAAATAAGTTAAAGGAAGAAAATAGATAACAGGCCGAAAAGAAAATTTTACAATATGAGGGAAAATATTTAAATAGATTAATAAACGGTAAAATATAGAGATTAAATTTTATAAAGATTAATTATAGATTATAACATAAAGGACTAGATTCAATCATATATGTTAAAAAAATAAATATACATTAAATTATAATAGAGTAAACAGATTAAAATTAAATATAGATTAACTTATAATGGAAAATAGAGAAACGTATAATGAGTTCTTTACAAAGGGAAACTTCAATAACAAATAACTAAAGAAAACCTAAAAGAAAACGAGAAAAAAAAACAAGAAAAAAAGCTAGCCATTAAGCAGGTTAATAAAAATAAAATAAAATTATCAATATACTTGAATGCAAATAATATATCAGATTTTAAAAAAATTAAAAAATATATAGAAAAAATATAACAAAGTATAATTTTAATAAATTCTTATAGGCATAAAATATAGGATATGAAATATCTTCTATGATATGATAAATTCTTTAAAACATTTCTAGAATATGAAATATAGAAAAATAACTCTTTAACATGTAAGGGATATAGAGAAAAATCTTTTTAAAAACAATTTTAATTGACTAAAAGTTGGGAAATATAGAAAATTAACTTTTTGCATAATCTTTATCAGGTGGGGGAAATAATATGAAATTTATATTATTAAATAAATTAAACAAGTACCATATCAGTTATAATTAAGTAAATCACATAACATAAAAATACAATAAACACAAAAAGCAGAGGTCTTAACTGAGAAAACTACAGATCTAAAATAGATTTGACGAGATATAGTTAGCAATGAAAGAAAGGAAACAGAAAAAAATAAGAGAATTACTTGTACCTAACATAAACCACAGTATCATATTTAAAGAAACCAATAGGAAGAGAGTTAAATAAAAAGAGTAATAAGAAAAAAAACACATAGAAAAAATCCACATATAGAAATAACTTCACATACAAGAAATAAGTGAATGAGGAATGTACGAGGTTGAAAAATATATCAGTTGGAATTTATTCTATGACGACACTTGGAAACAAATTCATTTCTTTTGTTTAGTAAAATGTTTTGATTATTAAATTTAATAATTCAAATTTTCTCCTCCAAACATAAATTACATCAACCCTTAAAGCTACTAGGAGTCTGAGCAAAACCTATGAATTCCCAGTCAGTTTAAGGGTTCAGGTCTTTCTCCCTCAATTCCCCAAATTTTTTTGGAGAGAGCTGTTTGGTGCTTAAGTCTTGTGTTGGAAAAAGAGTGTCTCTGGTTGTATAGTCTTTGTTTCCATTTCCCCCCGGAAATCCCATTATAATCATGGCGGTTTGATTTATTTTCTTTGGGGTAAATGATGGCTTGATGAATAATATTAGATGCTCTACATTTTCCCTCGACTGGGCAAAGGTTGCTATTTCTAAATTTACAAGAGGGGTCCATACTATTATATACTATTATACTTATTGACATCATTAAATTTGTTATATACTATTATACTTATTGGAATTTTTGAATTTGTTAAGATCATATTTGTCGTGAAAGTCATTTTAAACATGTTGTTTGTACATAAACAACTTATTTTAATAGTTTTTCTATTAAAGATCTTAAAGGGCTGTTATTCTGAAAATGATTGTTTATGAGTTTCAACTGTCCAATATAAATTCTGGATAACCTACAGAGGAGGTGGGGTTAAACCATATAATATTTCTTTTTATATTTGTGTGCCTACTACTAGTCTTACCCTCACCATTTTTATTTATGGGGTTTAAGTACAATAGTTTATTAACAAATCCACTTTTCTGGAGATAATTTTTGTACAATACCTTGTTCTTATGAAATATATCCTTATTAGATGACAGTTTATTAATTCTAGAATAAATATTCATGGTTATCTGCTTCAAGATAGTATAGGGGTTGTTAGAGTCAATGTTAATATAGTTATGAGTTTCATGCTCCTTATGGCTTAAATGTATGAGTATTCAAGTTAAGTGATATGTCTAGATAATCAGTAATTTTTATATTGGAAGTCATTTCTATCGTAAACCCCAGTAGCTTAAATGTTCTAAAGATTTGTTCTGTAATTTAACAGTAAGGGGACTATTCCTATTAGGAACATGAGGCCGTCATCTCTATATAGGTCTACTGGTTTCGATTCAACAATCCTAGTAGGGATCTCCAGAATATAAATACAAACAAGATCAGCAACTTGGGCCGAATCATATGCTCCCATCTGAACGTCGTTACTATTTCACTTAATCCAGGTGGAGTAATCAAGCAATAAGACCGACTTCCTAGCTGCAAATATAATACTGATATTTCATCAGACAACACCATATAGTTTTTAGCAAAATTTATGCAATCACTTCAGAGGTCTCTAAAAATAGAGGAGTAAAATTCAATGACATTGAATTTAATAAACTTTGCCCTCTTCTTACTCCTCATATTATTAAACCATCTGATGAGTCTTTCCAAAGATTGGAACCAGTTGAAATTAGTAGTTTGTCGGTAATTTTTTAATTATAGTTTTTAGAAATTATACCTAGCTCAGATTTAGTGGGATTGATCAATCTAGGGTATTATTCGAGAAATTAGGTTTATGGTCTTTGAATAAGATATATGCATCTTTCGTATGGATTTGTATATGTCCTGTCTGCCTTTGCCCCTCAATACTTTGGTTTTTCTTTTTCTTTTTTTCTGTCTCCTTCTTAAATGCCTTTTCCCTTATTTGCAGTTTGTTCCTCTGTTTTCCTCTTTTTTCTTCTTTCTATCATTTTTTTAATTGAAAATTTAGAAAAAAAAGTTACGGTTAATTTTTTTATCAAACGTGTTAGTATAGACATGCATCAGTGAATTCATCCCATCGAGCAAAATGGCCATAAAAATGTGGTACAATTGAGTTTTGTAGAAAAATCACGTGGTCGAGATAAACACTCAGTTGTGGAGCAATTTGAGTGAATAATAACTCAACCTTAAGAGAGCTATTTATGGTGCCATGGAGCATCTCATTGTGCTAAAGTGGGATAGTCCATTGCTTGGGCTGTGATTGGCTGCTAGTACATGAGTGGAGGTATTTCTGTATAAATACCAGCTTGATTCATCAGTTAGTTTGCAGGGATTGTATTGAGTTACAACCTGCTTTATTTTTGTCTGCCAGCTGGACGCTAGCTGGGACCCTTACGCCGGTAAGTGCGGTTTATTATTGTTATTCTACAAGTTTCACTTTTATGTAATATATATATATATATATATATATATATATATATATATATATATAATTAATTTTTTTTTGTTAGAAAGATTTTGTACAAAAACTTATTGTATACAATAAATTGAGACTGGAAAAAGAGGCCCCTAACATTTAATATAGCGATATCTATGTTTAATGCATCAAGTTTTACAGAGAATAATTAAAACTTTGTTACTTACAACTGGATTTTCAATGTTTTTTTTTCTTAGAAAAATAATTTGCTGTTTTCCTTTTTTTAAACATTTTAATTTAACCGCTTTTCAAAAATGTTTTTAACTGTTTCTATCTCCACGTGTTGAAACTTCTTGTTTTTTTACCTATGAAAAAAATGAAAATCAACTGGCGTACCTCGCTATATATGTGGTTTATCGTAAAGCGACTATGGCAGAATCTATTTATGCAAGGAATTAAGTATTGGTTTGAACTTGTTGTTTCCTTATTAATTCGCCTTTGTTCAGTGGTTCTTTAGTCGCATTGGTAGAATGGGAAGAGATTAATATTTGGCAGATTTTGTCCTCCGCATTCTTCTATATGTTGGCGAAGGGGTATTTTCCTGGTGTGGGTTTCCCTAATTTGTTGGTGATGAACTGTCATCTTTGCCGGAGTGACTTGCCTGTTTGACCAATGTAATATTCATGGCAACCTTTGCATGTAATTATTTATGTTTTGGCTTTGGTTCAATCTGAGGTTATTTATGTAATTCCGATTTTGTGGTCTGTTTGCTTCAAACTTGTAGTTTCTATTTGTTGCTTTGATGTTACATGTATTTTCTATATGGCTGTTTCTTATGTAGTGGTATTGGTTTTGTCCAGAATTGTTTATCTCCCCTTGTCGCTCAATTTATATGTTGAAATTATGGTGGATGTCTTGAAGAATTTCTCATTTCTCTTTTGTCAAGCTTTTGGGCTGGGTTTTGTTTAGTGTGTGATTTCCTTTTATGACTTAAGAATTGGGATAGCGTGCTGTCAGCGTGTTTTTCCATATCGATGTTTGTTACACAATACAGGATGATACCTTCTATGAAGAAACCAGAGAATGACCAGCCTCACAAAGTGATGAAAACTGTAATACTTATATGGAGTCAGTAGATGTTGTGAACTTATATAGCAACATCCCACATAACTACGGAATAGAGACAATAAAATGCTGGCTAGAAACGTTTCCCCATGAGCTACCAAATCGTATCAAAAGAAATTTCCTCATAGAAAACTTAGAATTCATCTTAAAAAAAAACAAAAACCAAAAACAATTATTTCATGTTCAACGAAACCCCCTATCGACAAACATCCGGGACATCCATGGAGAAAAAGGGTGCACCAACATATGAAAACCTATTCAAGGGATAGCATGAACTTAAAATCTATGACAGAACCTTGGAAATCTATGGAAGTGGCTTCAGTGTCAAAATAAAAGAACATTGAAAAATATATATAGATGGCTGTTTCATTCTGTGGAATGAAAGTCTGGATAAACTAAAGACATTACAAACATACATTAATATTATAAATACTAGCGTCCAATTTACTATGGTGTACAGCAACAAAAAAATCTTTCCTTTTTTGACATATTAATAACAAAAACAAACACTAAACTAGAAACCGACATATACTTTAAACTGACTCACTCTTAACAATATCTTCTTTTTAAATCTTCTCACCCGAAACACACGGGTACCGACATCCCACTCAACCTAACCAAGCGGATATGTACAATAGTCTCAAACACAACTACAAGAGACTACAGAGTTGAAGAGATGAAAAAAAGCACTCATCAAGAGAAAATACTCACAAAGTTTGGTCGACAATACTATTGAAAAAGCAAAACAAATTAACATCCACACATTTCGAGAAACAAAAAGAAAAATAAGGTCATTCCTTATATCTCAGCTTTCAGCCCAAAGAACACAGAAATCTACACACACATACATCTATTTTTTAAAATTTTAAATTAATAAAAGGATAGAAAGAAGAAAAAAAGTGGAAAACAGAGGAACAAACTGCAAATAAGGGAAAAGGCATTTAAGAAGGAGACAGAAAAAAAGAAAAGGAAAAACCAACGTATTGAGGGGCAAAGGCAGACAGAACATATACAAATCCATACGAAAGATGCATATATCTTATTCAAAGACCATAAACTTAATTTCTCGAATAATATCTAGATTCACCAATCCCACTAAATCTGAGCTAGGTATAATTTCTAAAAATATAATTAAAAAAATACTAACAAACTCTTCATTTCAACAGATCAGAAAGGTGACAGGTAACACCTGTCATCTTACTGATCTATCTATCTATCTATCTATCTATCTATCTATCTATCTATCTATCTATCTGGATAGATAGATAGATATCCAAATGAAAGAAAGAACAGATGGAGTAAAAATCCACAGTACGTAGCATTTATTTTTTTTAAAAAGGTGCTCAATGCAATGTAGTGCAAAATATAATATTTTTATTATAATAAATTAGAATGAAAACATTTGACACTGCTACAGACAACTTTCATGTTCCAGTACTAAGATTGTACTTCCTTAGGCGATGGTAGATAAATAATGATAAAAATAATTTATTAGGGAAATTTAAAAACAAATCTTTACCTCTTTTCGTAAGTTAATATACAGCTGTAGGTTTCGTAAATGTCTATATAGTTATGTCCCTACATCAATTTAACTGATGAAGTACAATATTAGTAATGAAATATGAAAGTTTTTGTGTAGCAATATAAAATATTTTATTGCAATTTATTAGAATGAAAATAATCTATCTATCTATCTATCTATCTATCTATCTATCTATATACATATATATATATATATATATATATGTGTGTGTGTGTGTGTGTGTGTGTGTGTGTGTGTGTGTGTGTGTGTGTGTGTTTTGAACAATAAAAAATATTGATAAATTTGAAAAAAAATTCAGGCATCCTGGGTTGTATATTAATATTATTTTTGTCTTATTATTTCAATTAGGTTCCTCGATTGGTTTCGGCCAGCATGGCCATCATCAGGAGGAAAAAATCTTGTTTGTTAGTAGTAGTTAATTACAGGAATAAATGATTTTCTGAAGAAAATGAGATTTATCTGTAGTTTTCATTTCTTTTGTTCTTTTATCGTTCATTTTGGTTAGACCTTGTTTTGGTCAAACAGCTTCTTTTCAGTTGTTTTTTAAGACAGTGGCTGGATAGATTCATGTTACTGTGAATTCCCTTGGTCATTTTGACAATTTCATTGGTTCCTGGGAAGGAGACTTGTCTGTGTTAAGTGAATGTTATCATTTAGGTCTTCGGGAGTGTGTATGATGCTTATAAGTGTATATATCACTATGGGTTTGTATATAATTTTGAGACCTCAATACCTCCGCAAGTATATCTGTCTTTTGTGGGTGAGTAATATATATATATATATATATATATATATATATATATATGTATCTCTCTCTCATCTATATATATATATATATATATATATATATATATATATATATATATATAGAGAGAGAGAGATAGATAGTTATAGATAGATAGATATGCATCTCTCTCTCTCTCTCTCTCTCTCTCTATATATATATATATATATATATATATACCCTACACGGGTAACTGGGTTGTACGCCACTAACGTTTACTATTAGTGGTCCTCTGTAGGACCGCTGGCGTGCTCCTGCCAGCATTGTTACCACTGTCTGACCGCTATAGGCCCACCGGTGTCGGACACCAAATGAGCGCTGTTATTGCCATCGTCCGCCGATCAGCTGGCCACTAGCGTCTTGGGTGTAGTACATATATATATATATATATATATATATATATATATATATATATATATATATATATATATTCTGACCGATAATTGTAATCAGTACTCTTTAATTAAAAAACAGACCATATACTTAAATAAATTATATCTATCAAAATAACGTTTAATCGAAAAAAAAAATCTCTCTCTCTCTCCATTTTCTGAGAAATAACTTAGCATAGCTGCATAATAAAGTAAAAGTTGTCTTTGCCGATGCTGATGAAATACAAATGTACCTGATTCGACATCTACAACAGGGATTGTCCACCTACAGATAGATGTGAGGACTTGGAAAACGAGCAGCCCGGTTATAATACATACAGTGTATTTGTATTTGTGCATCTATTTCAGTTATGAAGTTTCCTGTCCTTCTGGTAGACACAAAAGTTAAGAAACGTCATTTACGTTGTAATCACCCTTAAAGGCAATCATTACTTTGAAATGTCTAGATCAAAAATTGCTAGTTCTCTCGCGAACAGCGCCTATTTTCCTTGATTCGAATTGTGCCGTAGATGCCATCTTCAAAGGATTGCATAAACATTTTTTTATTCATTTTCTAGAAGCCGTTTCACAAGCGGATGTTGTTACGTTGCAAGAAAATTCACGACTTGCTTTGAAACTACAGCAGAAAATTTAAAAAAAAAGTAAAGAAGTTGTGGAATATTTTTCATCATCAAGGATTGAATTTTCAGATCGCAAGGGATTTAGGAAATTTTCTAAAGCGAAGGAATTGCAGGATTTTTCGAGACGTTAATCGATCGTCTTTTACTCCCTGCTGTTTCTTCACATCAGCTGCGCATGCGAATTCATCGACAAGAGGAAGTGTAAAAGAACGAGTGATAATTGGCTAAACAGATTAGCAGAGAGGGAATTCTATGATCGAAAAACTTTCGTAAGAGCTAAAAAGGAGAAAGATAGTTATGAAAAAGAATGCGGAGGTTAAAATGTCACTGTTAATAGAAAAAATATTAAAAAGGAAACGAATTAAGTAATTGTAAAAAAAAAGGAAAGAAAAACGCTAAAAATATTATATAAATCAAAAATTAAAAAAAAAGTAAACGACATATATAATGAAAAAAAGAAAAATGAAAGATGTAAAGAAAGAAAGTAATGAAGTGAAAAAATGGAAGATGTATTGAAAGAAAGTAATGGAATGAAAAAATGGAAGATGTATTGAAAGAAAGATGTAATTAAGAATTGAAAAATGTTAATGAAAGAAATGCAATGCAGAAATGAAAGGTAAAATGAAGAAATGAAAAATGTAATAAGATAAATGAAAATGTAATAAAAATGTAATGATGAATTGAAAAATGTAACAAATGAGAGATGTAATGAAGAAATGAAAAAATATAATGAAAGAAATGTAATGATAAATGAAAAATGGAATGAAAAATGTAATGAAGAAATGAAAAATAATGAGAAAATGTAATGATAAAATAAAAATGTAACGAATGAAAGATGGAATGAAGAAATGAAAAACAACGAAAGAAATGTAATGATAAACGAAAAATGGAATGAAAGAAATGTAATGAAGAAATGAAAAATGTAATGAAAGATGTAATGATAAATGAAAAATTGAATGAAAGAAATGTAATGAAGAAATGAAAAATGTAATGAAAGATGTAATGATAAATGAAAAATGGAATGAAAAAATGAAGAAATGAAAAATGTAATGAAAGATGTAATGATAAATGAAAAATTGAATGAAAGAAATGTAATGAAGAAATGAAAAATGTAATGAAACATGTAATGAAAAAATTAAATATGTAATGAAAGATATAATGAAGAAATAAAAAATGTAATGAAAGATGTAATGAAGAAATGAAAAATAATGAGAAAATGTAATGATAAAATAAAAAATGTAACGACTGAAAGATGTAATGAACAAATGTAATGAACAAATGAAATGTAATGACGTTAAGGAAAGAAACGTAATGAAAAAAGTGAAAGAAATGCAAATAAAAAAATGAAAGATGTAATGGAATAAATGTTATGATGAAATGAAAAATCTCATGGATGAATAATGAAATTAAAGTTGTTATGAAGAAATTAAAATTTTAATAAACGAAATGTAATGAAAGAAATGTAATGAAGATTTTAAAAAAGTAATCATGAAGTGAAAAATGCAATGAAAGATATATGAAAGGAAAAATGTAATGAATGAAAGATGTAATGAAAAAAATTAAAATGTAATGAATGAAAGAAATGTAATGAAGGAAATGTTATGAAATAAATGTAACGAAGAAATGAAAGATCTAATGAAAAAATGTATTGAAAAAATGAAAGACGTAATGAAAGAAATATAATAGAGAAATGAAAAATCTAATGAAAGAAATGAAAAATGTAATGAATGAAAGAAATATAATGACGTGAAAGAAATGTAATGAAAGAGATTGACTGACGAAATGCAAAAAGGAAAGAGAAATGAAAAGTCTAATGAAAGAGAAATGTAATGAAAGAGATTGACTGACGAAATGCAAAAAGGAAAGAGAAATGAAAAGTCTAATGAAAGAGAAATGTAATGAAAGAGATTGACTGACGAAATGCAAAAAGGAAAGAGAAATGAAAACTCTAATGAAAGAGAAATGTAATGAAAGAGATTGACTGACGAAATGCAAAAAGGAAAGAGAAATGAAAACTCTAATGAAAGAGAAATGTAATGAAAGAGATTGACTGACGAAATGCAAAAAGGAAAGAGAAATGAAAAGTCTAATGAAAGAGAAATGTAATGAAAGAGATTGACTGACGAAATGCAAAAAGGAAAGAGAAATGAAAACTCTAATGAAAGAGAAATGTAATGAAAGAGATTGACTGACGAAATGCAAAAAGGAAAGAGAAATGAAAACTCTAATGAAAGAGAAATGTAATGAAAGAAAAGAAGGAAGGAAGGAATCGAAAAACGGAAAATTTTCAACCTAAATGTCGAAATACACAAATGAATGAAAACGAACAAAACACAAAAAAAGCAAAGTGAGATGAAAAGAATTTTTCTTCGTTTAAATTTAGAAAAGAATGATTCTTTTTTGAAGTGACGCAAAAGATAGAAATTAAAACAAAAACACCTGCTATTTGAATATACAATTAATTTAAAGCCTGATTCTTTGAATGTCGGGAAAAAAACCCCTATGTAATCTGTTTATTTCAAACTACGGAAAGGGGCTGTAGACCTAAATTTTCTTCTTATTTCCGTCATTAAATTCCAGTTGCAATCCAAACACAACTGATATCTCTTAGCTGACATTTGAATAAAGCGAATATATTTTATTTAGACAATGTCAACAGTTCGTGAATAATACAATGAGTGGATAAATAAATAGAAAAAATAGTTATCTCACCAAATGATTTATTCTCCCATCAGTCTCAGTTTGTTCGTAATCATGACTTCCCCATATCTGCTGTGTTTCTGACAGTCTTTCTTTTATAAATATTAATATTTAGTAACATCCAGTATTAATTATAAAAAAAGCCAATAGTAATTACAAGTCTTTACCTAATAACATAATTGTTATGGGACCTTACCCATAATAACATAATGAACTATTCCATACGTAATAAATACTGCGCCTCAAGAGGAAGCAGAGAGTTCAGTCCGAAGTCGGGCGACCGGCGGACCGGGTGATCGGTTGAACTCTCTGCCTTCGGGCGGGGAGGAACACGAATGAGGCTACGCCGAAGGGCGGAGTCTCTTTCGGGGAGGTTATCCGAACTTGAACCCGTTTATATGGGTTCAAAGGGCATATTTTTGGCCGAGCCGACGGGCTCGGAGATCCCACGGGCTCGGAGATCCCATGGGCTCGGAGATCCCACGGGCTCGGAGATCCTATGGGCTCGGAGATCCCATAGGCTCGGAGATCCCACGGGCTCGGAGATCCCACGTTAAACCAGCCTTGTGCCACATGATGTCCTCGTGGGGTGGGGGGTGACTAAATACTGTTCAACCTGAAGTCGGGTGACCAGCTGACCGGTTGATCGGTTGAACTCTATGCCTTCGGGCGGGGAGGAACCCGAACGAGGCTACGCCGAAGGGCGGAGTCTTTTTCGGGGAGGTAAACCGACCCTGAACCCGTTTATACGGGTTCAAAGGGCATATTTTTGGCCGAGCCCACGGGTTCGAAGATCCCACGTGAAACCGGCCTTGTGCCACATGATGCCCTCGTGGTGGGGGGTGACTAAATACTGTTCAGTCTAAAGTCTGGAGTGAAGTCCGTCAGGAGTCTGTCAGTCAGTCAGAGCGAGCGAGTCAGTCAGTCGAGTCAGAGGCATTCCGAAACAGAGTCGCGTTCAGACAATTACTACAAGACATTGGAATAGTGATACTGGTCGAGACTACATTGTTCTCCCTACTAAACCTGATTGTTCATACTAACACTTTCTACCTCTCTGTATATATTCCTGTTTATAATATATCTGTGTTATTCCATATATGTGTTCGAGTTCTTCTTTATTGGTTCTACCTTGGACTATCACCGTGGTACAAGGAACCGGACTATAACAGTGGCGACGAGGAAACCAACTCTCTACGCGGAGCACACACTTTTTTTTTTTTTTTTTGCTATCCGTCGCACATAACAATAATTAACGCCAACGATTTCATCTGCGGACTGTGGGCTTTAATGAATTAGGTTTTCTTTACTGCTCTTGTCTCTCGCTACATCCCCTCGTCTTGACTATGTTTCTCCTTCGTTATATACCTTAATTATATGCATTTTTTTTGCTTCGTATTATCCTTGATAACTTGCTTTTTACACATATGTTCAGGTATACTCAGCATCCTTCTGTAGAACCACTCTTCTGTTGCCTGAAGTCTCTTCACTCACAACCGTACTGGAAGATTGATATTACACGGCAGTTCATCAGTCTTTTCTTTGTCCTAATGAAATTTTCCTTCTTTTTTTTTTCGTAATAC
This sequence comes from Acanthosepion pharaonis, assembly GCA_903632075.3. NCBI lineage: Eukaryota > Metazoa > Mollusca > Cephalopoda > Sepiida > Sepiidae > Acanthosepion > Acanthosepion pharaonis. Next base: position 930,315 of record CAHIKZ030004191.1, read on the forward strand.
TTTACTTAGATTTTAGAAGGCATCATTATTGGAAATTAATTTAGGAACCACGAATACAATGTTTTTCGGGTTCACATTCTAGCCTATTTTTCCAATCCTCACTACAACCTGTATTCATTACTTTCAAAACCAGCCCCCAAAGACGTATGATATATGAATGAAAGAGGAGGCAGTAGAAAGTGAGGATTAAGAGGATAAAAAATGATTGAGTCCTGACAACCACGCAGGAGTAGTATTTGAGTAGAATTTAAATATTGTGATAGAAGGAAATGAGGATGGGTTTACTCTGTGGAAGTGGCACGGCGAGTCCTATCTGTAAAGATCTGAACTGGTGAAACCAAAGAATGATGTTGGAATTTAATTTGAGAACAATATTTTACAAGTTCACATTCTCGCTATTTTTTCTATCCTCACTCCAACATCTTTTTACTTTCAAAACCGGCTCCCAAAGCCTTGATTCTTATCAGAAATAAGAATATATTTTCTGAATAACGAGAGAGCTGGAAAATATAAAAAGGAATTCCACCACCATTATTCTTTCGATGGTGCCATAAAGTCTGGGGGAAAACTCATACCTTGTTCACTTCAACTCTTTCATATGAGAAAACCGAGACAAATTTCCCGCTATTCCAATACGCGTTCGAATTTCCGTGTCACATTTTCTGTTCTATGTTGAACCACTTCTCAGACGGGCTGATAACAAATTAAGCAAACATTTCATGGCGTATCTCGTGGCAAAAATAATGCCGGCGTGTTTAGTCGGGGATCGGGACAGAATTCTCATGTCAACCCTATAAAGATAAATTCGTCGTCCCTCCATATTTCTTCCTGCATTAGAAAGAGTGAGTGGGCATTGAAATGTCCAACAAACAGATTTGAAAAAGGTTACAATAAGAACAAAAAATAAAAAATAAACAGGGCAAAAAGTAATATAAAGCAAGCAAACAATATATTCATATTATTTACATTATTCGGACTATTATCCTCATCTCATTTCCCTCTGAAAGTTCTCCACTGCCTTAACCGGCTATTGAACTATATTCTTTGGGTCCTGCCACTGGATTGAAACTAACGCCTTTATCCACTGTGCCATGTGTCCTGGAGGACATCTGTATATGAATTTCTGGCTATTATAAACCTAATGTCTTCAGAAACCATTTTACCAGGGCTCATATTGCAATTTTTGCTGTTATTGCTTTTCTCTGGCACTCTTTATTACTGGTTCCCATATAGTATTCATGTCTATGCTTGGTCGGCTCAGGAGATTTTTGTGGCCTAGCATATGTGCTGATTCTTTAAGTTTACGAATTTTCCAATGGTGTTCTTTGTCAATGATCTCAACCTGATCCCACAGAGGGATCACTTGATAAGACACAGAGTGTGTTGAAACAAAATGGCTATTTTTGTAGTGATTTTATAACATATTTATGTTATAATTTTTTTTATAAAAAATAATTATATCTGCTCTACTTTGTATTGAGCACTCTTTTAAGAATAGTAATTGTTGGTTATTGGAATTCATTCCGTATATACCAATTATATACTTAGATATAATAATATATATGTTTTTATATGCTAAAAAGTGCAAAAAAGGAATTAAAAAACAATTTTAAGAACATTAGGTTAAATATAACGAAATTGGCAGAGGAATTTGTCCAAAATAGAAATATATATATATATATATATATATATGTGTGTATATGTGTGTGTGTGTGTGTGTGTGTGTGTGTGTGTGTGTGTGTGTGTGTGTGTGTATTATATATGTATTATGCAAATGTAAAAGAACGAAAAGTATGTAAATTCAAACGTTGATACCATTAATTTAAAAAAGGGCTCTCTATATGAGTAGATCAATAAACATTTATTATAAACTGTTAGACTGGAAAATACAAAAGTTACTGCGGCAAAAATGCATATAAGTACCATCTGAGAGAGAGAGAGAGAGAGAGAGAGAGAGAGAGAGAGAGAGATGTTAGGGATTAATGGAAAGAGAGTTACTGTGATATTCTAAATAGATGAAAGTTTATATTATGGTAAAAGGTTTTAGAAAGTGAAATTAGATGAGTTGGAGATGACGGGTGTAGGGGAGTGATTTTGAGTAGCTAATTAAAGCAAAACTATCTTATGGAAATTTGAATTTGTTTTTATGTCGACATTTAAACACTAATTAGGAACGAGAGAACACACACACACACATACACACACACACACACACACACACACACACACATATATATATATATATATATATATATATATATCAGCGGCCTGACGATTGCGTCCAGCATGAAACAGCCTGTCGCCTCTGAGTGTTGACTTCAGTGTTCACTTTTATATATATATATTTTCCAATTATTTTTGAATTTGTAGGTCTGATGAATTGGACCGTCATTATGATTCCAATATAATAAATTATAACCATGGAATATTAGTGTTTGAGACTTTTATATTAGATTCTTACTCTGTCCTGGATTCTATCCTCTTGCGAATTTATATATATATATATATCTTTATTTATATATATATATATATATATATATCTTTATATATTATATATATATATATATATCTTTTATATATATATATATATATATATATATATATATATATATCTTTTATATATATATATATATCTTTATATATATATATATATATATATATATATATATATATATATATATATATATATATATATATATATATATATATATATATATATATACATACATTCACCAATAATATTATCTATCTATCTATCTATCTATCTATATATATATATATATATATATATATATATATATATATATATATATATATAGATATAGATATATATATATATATAGATAGATAGATATATGGTTTCGATCAGTCAATGTATGGTTATTTAGAGGGAGTCACCTTATCTAAAATAGACATACAGTGACAGACGGACAAACAGAAGTCACATAATTATATAGAAAGGTAGATAGATATTTATAATTATGTGACTTCCGAAATATCCGGAGCAGTACAAACAGGTACAAGTTACAGTTAATTTCTAGGGTATGTAGTTTAATACATAAAAAATTAAGTCTCATTATTTAAAATAGAAAATACTTCTTCTTTTTTTAAAAACAATGTAATGATTAAAATTACATACTTATTCAACAAAAATGGCATATATTTTTTATATTTCATCGATTTAATTGCGAAACTGAACGAAAAGTAGAGTTTCTCATTCTCTATAAAAATGTTTGCGATAACTTCAACAATACTAAATACCTGTCTATATTTCTGAGATGAGGTATTATGTACACTATTTATATTCTTCAGGCTATTGTCCTCATCTTTGTCGCCATATTTATTACAACGTTTCGGCCGTTGTACGCTCTGGCCTTCTTCAGGTGGCTGAAATGTTGAACTGAAGCCTTTATTTCGCTCACTGGGGTAGACTGTTCTAGTACCACGTTTAATGGATGTCAGTTATCAGTTATCTCCTGTTAATTTCCCTCTGAAAGCTCTCCACTGCTTTATCTGGGTATTGAACTCACACTCTTTGGGTCCTGTCACTGGATCTAACCAACGCCTTTATCCACTGTGCCATGTGTCCTTGAGGACACAAAGCACAGTGGAATGGGTTCAATACCCAGTTAAGGCAGTAAGTCAGTTCAATACCCGGTTAAGGCAGGGAAGAACTTGGAGAGGGGAATTAACAGGAGATAACTGATAACTGATATCCATTAAACATTCCAACCACCTGAAGAAAGCCGGAGCGTACAACGGCAGAAATGTTGTAATAAATATGGCGAAAAAAACGAGGACAATAGCCCGTATAATGTAAATAGTGTACATAATACCTCATCTCAGAAATATAAACAGGTACTGAAGGGCCGAAACATTGTAATAGATATGGCGACAAAAATGAGGACAATAGTCTGAATAATGTAAATAGAATACTAAATATGTTGAAGCTTAAATAAGCATGGAATAATACAACACAAAATGTACGTTAACAAAATGTATTGAAACAAAGAATAGGTACACAATATTTACAGTTAGTTTGGTATATTCTTGGGAAGACTGTTCCTGCATAATGGGTTGACTAAATCGCAGTCGGGCAGAGTCTCTGGATTCAATTTCTTAATCTCTACTATCTTCCCCGTCTTCCGGTACCCACCCATATTTATATGGTCGGTAGTCCGCTTATGTAAATTAGGTGTATCATACACAACAAAATACTATAAGGATTTTCCCATTCGTCAGCCTGTTGGAAAAAAATTCTGTTGATTAAAGATGGCTTCAGTTGAATGAATTTTTCATTCTTCTTCAGAATAACGATACAAAATCCAGTCAGGTGCCATGCGTGATACACGCTTAGGCGATCATGTATCTTTCGATATATGATTGACGAAGCAGATTTTTTCCCGCAGTAGTTTGCCATTTCTTTGTCAGGTCAACCAGTTGCCATCCAAGGCTATAGAACGCGGTCTGTTCTGCTATTTACCCATAGCTGATAAGAAGAGAAGAAGATGCTTCATACCTTTCTCAAGTGTAGTAAAACGTAAGTGAATGTAATGGATTCGACTAAACTATTCGACTGGAATTCGAAGTCGGCTCTCGGATTCATCAATCCGAGCCACCATCCTTTACTCCCCCGTGACACTTCTATACAAAATTACAAATGGTATCATTAGTATTCGTCGTTTCCCTATAAGGAAACATTAAGCATTCATTGACCGAGTTGCCGGTATTGTTTTCGGCAAAGTCTTTCTCTTGAACCAATTTTTCAGGAAAATAGGTTTTTCGAGTCGAGTAACTGTTAGTGCTCTTTCCATTACTGATATGGAAGTACTTACTTATCTTTTATTTGAAGTAATGTGAAATGACACAATCTTGACTATGTCATTATTTTCTCTGACACGTCCTATCCATTTTAGTTGTTGCTGGTGTTGGTAATCCTTCCATGATCTGGTTTCGGGTTTTTCGTAATTTGTTATTCTGTACCACCAGGCCGCAATCTTTGCTAATATACTTAGGGTTTAGTATCTCAAGCCCTTTTTAGCTGATGGTCTTAGAATGCGATTGTTATACAACTGAAAGTCTCAATATTTCTGAACCGGTTTGATGCCATGCTTACCAACAATATAAAAGTCTGTATTTAGTTTGGTTTGTTTTGTTTTACGGCATATCAACCTCAATGGGTTATTTAATGCCGACAACATTTTTAGGATAGATTCATATGAATAGAATGTGTATTCTTTGGTTTAGATTGGTTTGGTTTATTTTGTTTTACGGCATATCAACCTCAGTGGATTATTTAATGCCGACAACATTTTTAGGATAGATTCGTATGAATAGAATATGTATTCTTTGGTTTAGATTGGTTTGGTTTATTTTGTTTTACGGCATATCAACCTCAATGGGTTATTTTTATGCCGACAACATTTTTAGGATAGATTCGTATGAATAGAATATGTATTCTTTGGTTTAGATTGGTTTGGTTTATTTTGTTTTACGGTATGTCAACCTCAATGGGTTATTTAATGCCGACAACATTTTTAGGATAGATTCGTATGAATAGAATATGTATTCTTTGGTTTAGATTGGTTTAGTTTATTTTGTTTTACGGCATGTCAACCTCAATGGGTTATTTAATGCCGACAACATTGTTATTATTGGTAATATTTTTTTTTCAAAAATCTATTTCTGGTAATATTTTTTCTTCAAAAATCTATTTTTGGTAAACATTTTCCTTCAAATATGTATAGCTGGTAATATTTGTTTTTCAAAAAATGTATTGCTTGTAATATTTGTTTTTCCAAAAATATATTACTGGTAATATTTGTTTTTCATAAAATGTTTTGCTGGTATTAAAAGCTATTTTCACACGTTTTGACCCTTGTTTGGGAGGGGTTAACTATTTGCTCATAGCTGGGACCCTGACAGGTGCTACCAACTCGGGTCAGTGTGGACCTGGGAACACCAGCAATTAAGAGGTGGTTCCACGCCCCTTAAAACCTCCTGATCCGAGGCCTTGCTGTTGGACGTAGTTTATCGTCTTACCCAGGACGCGGATGTAGTTTATCGTCATACCCAAGACGCGGGTGTAGTTTATCGTCATACCAAGGACGTTCTGTATTTGGTAAGAATACTTAAGGACATGGTTCGAATTTTCAGGTTGGTATTTTGGTTTTGAGCGAAACTGATTGAGCGAAACTCCCTCTAGCACAGCCTATTCTATGTTCAGTTTCCTTTCCTCTTAAATTTGTTAAATTAATCCATACGCCGTGGTATTTGAAGTTCTGGTATTCTGGTTCCCAGACTTCATGAGTTCAAGCCCCCTACGAGGCTGGCATACCGCTCTCACCCCTTCACTGTCAAAACTCCTAAATGTAGCCGTCTCTTCTACTCCAATAACTTCATGTCTCGCACCTCTCGCCTGTGGAACTACCTTCCCTATTCCAGTTTCCCTGAGAGCTATAATCTCCAGCTATTCAAATGTAATGTCAATCGACATCTCCAGTTGCCTTGATCTATCCACTACCCTTCTCCTCATCCTTTCTTCTATCACTCCTATCTGATTTTGGTCCAAACTTTCTGTAACCCCTTGAGTCCTAGTGGCTTCCCGCTTTGTTTGGGGGGAAACGCTTAAAAAAAAAAAGAAAAAAAAAGATCAGTCTTTGTTTTGGAAGGGTTTATTTCGAGTCCTATTTCTTGGAAGATTATGTTGATTTTTTTTCAAGATCATTCTTATCCCAAATATGAATACCTGTTATCAGCGTATCACTCTCATCATCAGTACATTGGCAGGATGGAAACTAGTATCATCGTTTTCTATTGGATATATATATTCGTTTGGGATGTTGTATGGAATTCTTAAATGGTCAGTGCCAATCTCATCCCATTTTTTGGTTGTAAATGTACAGATCATAGTCTCGGAAAAGATTAAATAGAATAGTGTTCTTATTTTCCTCCTTGTACTCCTGTTGAGGTTTGAAATGTTTCCGTATTGTGGTCTCGCCACACAGGTAGAATTCTGTAGATCTATGCAGTTCCACCATAAGGTTTATGCATTCAGTGGATTTGGAGATCTTAAGACGGTTTCTAATGGATGAGACGAAGAAGTCTCTATTGACGGGCACGTATGCTTCTGTAGTCTATAGTTAACAATTGAGGAGATAAGCAAATTCTTGGAGTTGTTTGATGATATGCACCCTTGGGCATATTATTTGAAACAAAAAGAATAATTCTGTTATTATTTACTTTTATTCGCATTTTTCCAAATAAACATGACTCAGTGCACATGTTAGTACTTCGTATGTCCATTCCAAGAAGTCGCTCCTTGCAGATTAACCACAGTTTCTCGGTTGGATTTAAATCGGAAGAGTTTCCGCACCAGTCTATAGTACTTTGATTTGCTCACTGGTAAGGCTTGTCCGTGTGTCCGTGCAGCGTTACAAATATTGTACGCCTTCTTGGAGTAACATCCGTTGCAGACAGTGGTCATATGACAACTAATCGACAGTCGAGACAGTAGTGTCTGGGCGTGATAAAAATCTGATGCAATCACGAAAGATGCAATATTTTTCAAGACCAAACAAATTTCATCATCCATCCCGAAAACAAATTCATATTACTGCAAATGACGTAACCTGAGAAAAAAATAGAGATCGATTACACCCTGTCACTCCAGTGGGTCTAAAACTGACCGTATAGTGGAAGAAAGAAAACTAAAGCGGTTGTTTCAATTAATTTGCACGAGGGTGTATATGATAACATTGCACTTATTATCAGAAAGAAGAACAAAATGGGTCGGGAGGAGTTGACTTTCATAAAAAAGATGAGAGCCTAATTAATATAATGTTCATTCATACGTTCACAGTAATGGATTCAATTGAGATACCTCTGTGTATGTGTGATAAACTCCATTTTTGGGGATGCATATCTGATTCGAGATATCTTTGATAAAATAGTAACTTGTTATTGAATTCGGGGAGATGGTAAGGTACTCTTCAGCCTCAATGTCGAGTGATGATTTATTATTCCTTACTTTTGTAATAGATTTCTTAAATTGATATATACTGTTCTTTATTATTTGTTTATCCAATGGTGCACGGCTAATGACCAGGTAATAGCCAACACGTGGGTCCAAGAATATCCGAGAGAATTATATAGAGAAACACGAGAGGAGTAACTAAAAGCCAAAATGACTACATTATTGTCAACAAAAACTTCAGGAATGCAATGATACACTGCAAAACCTACCCAAGTACCGACTGCGGAAGCGACCATCGCCCTGTTATATGTAAACTAAGAGTGAAACTATGGAAACTGATGAAGCTTAATGCAGCACCCCAGTTGCAATACAGCAAACTCCTGAGCGACCCGTACCTGAAGGAAAAATATATGGGCAGTGTGAAAAGAAGATACGAGGAACAAAATGGAAAACTCGAAATGGGACGAACTAAGAGAAGCGTTAGCGACATCAGCAAACGATATCATCCCAAAGGAAAATAAAGGAAGAAAAAAAATGAATGGATCATTGATGAGATTCTTGACATAATGCAAAGGAGACAGAAAATTATGCCAATATACGGAACAGAATACAGAAAACTACACAACGAAATAAGGAGCAAATGCACACAGGCTAAAGAAGAGTGGCTAATAAAAAAAAATGTGCAGAAATAGAACTAACTACCACAGACAAATGCTACGTTGATTAAAAGAAAAAAAATAATTCAAAATTGTGCTCAGTTTCGTTAACAACCAATGTGGTTCTTTAAAATGTCCATTTTGTGTTCATATATTCTTTTGTTTAAATTTCTTGAGGTTTCACCAATGTATTTTTTCTGGCAATCCTTACTGGTGATAGAGTAAATTCCTCCTTCAAGTTTTGGTTTGTTGTTTTGTTTTTATTGATTAAGTCTATGATTGTTTTGGATGTAGTTGTGAGAAATTTTATGTTGAGTTTACATAAATTCTTTTCACTTGTAGTTGTGATAGTAGCTAGCATAATATATTTTTGACTCGTTGTTTTTTTTCAGGAAAGCCAGCTTTTCTATTTTGAGATATCTTATGAGCGTTTTGTTTCACATTGAATATGAAATAGTTAGGGTCTTGAAAGTATTTTCAATATATTTCTCCTCTTCGTGTAAATATTGGGGGCTGCAAATTCTGATTGCTCTTAAGTAGACTTCAATGATCATTCTGGATTTTATTTTGTTGTTATGATGAGAATAGAAGTTTATTAGGTAATTTCTATTGGTCGATTTTCAAAAGTTTTCAAACTACCAGGATCTCTCGTTTTGTGAGCATGTGTAGACGCGACAACATCAACAAAGCCCAGTCCAATGTAATCATTACGGATGAAACGCGTCGCAAAAACATTTTTTTCCAATTTTTCATACAATTCTTCTAAACATATTTGTATATAAAATCTCGTCTGAAAAAACAGAATATAATTTTTTTCTCGAGCACAAAGCATATTTGACATTAGTTTTTCAGGCATTCTAATCCTCTCTTCTGTAGTGTTAATTTTCACGGATAAACTAATGCCTATTATGAGCGCTGAAAAGTAGAAATAACCAATGGAGTTTTTCTCTCTTTCTAAGCGCCACATTAAAATATGATAAAGAAGGGGGGGATTTCAGAGGAGTGAACGAAAAATTAAGTAATGGAAAGAAAGAAATAATATGTGGATGACAAAGAAAAAGGTTTTGTTTAGCTAAATAGCGAAGACAGAAGAGAAATTATAAGAAAAAGAATGAAGTTGGGGAAGAAATAGAGAAGCAGAAATGAGAAAAAACACGAAATAACAAAGCTAAAAAGTTTAATATAAATTAATTTAAATGAACGCAAAATTAATGACTAGCGAAAAAAATCATCGTAGGAATAAATAGAGAAAGCGCGATACAGAAATATATGTGTGGAATATATAGGCGACAAAGGGAAGCGTGAAAAAAAATGAAAGAAACATAATCGAATTAATCAATGTACGAAAACCTATCAAAAATGAATTCGTAAATGAATAAAGGGTGTTAACAAAAGGAAAATACATTTTTTATAAATATATTTACTAAATGAACTAAAGTCGATTGAAAACAAAAAGAAAAGTCCCAGTTGTTTCATGAATAACATTAGGCTAAGCTGTCATTATAAAGGAAAATAGAAGCAGACGATGCTCAAGGTTACAATATGGCGACTAATAATGCCATGACCTCAATAAGCAAAGTGCATCTTCGATGTCGCGGAAAGTATGAAAATACTTATTTAGCTTTGTACTTGGAACTTTTGTCTTTATTTTCTAATCCGAAGATAGTAGTTTAATAATGTCTTTCTCTTTTTCTATTTTGTTTTGATATTTGTTCGCGTTAAAATGGAGGCGGATCTTGATTAGAATAAGCGATTATTTTCTAGACAATGTGGAAACCAAAATGCGAAAATGTCAGAATAATATCTACAGAAATAAACTTAAAAAATTTCTATTTGTCTCAGAAAATTCGTAGTAAAAGTGTATTTGTTATTTGAGCGTGTTATTGTTGTGCTTTTGTTTTTGTAGATTTCAATGCTTCTTGCACTTAACAAGATACCAAACGAAGAAACGCGATACCTAATGTTTAAAATGAATTTTCAAAAAACGAAAAATCTTTCTTGAAGCTTTTATTTTAGTTTTAATTTCAAACTAATAGATTAAATTTCAAAATTAATTTAAATTGACTGGAGGAAGTTTTTTTTTTTTCTGAAATAGCAGATTAGCACCATTTTTAGTCATAGCAATGTGATTTCTTAAAAAAACTCGAAAAATAAAATATACTTTGCTGAACTTTATTCAAGGGACATTAGCTGATTTAAAGTATAATTATTTGAAGCAAATATTATTTACTGTAAGTTTGAAATATCACAGAAATGCACTTTGAAGCTGTTTGGAATGTTATTCTACGGGGGCTTTATCTGTAGAACATAATTGAAGAAAATGACGTGAGCGCCATTTTATATAATTTTTAAGTACTCAGTAATCTTTAAAAGTTAGCAAAATATTCCTAGTAGTGTAATGTTTTATTGATTTTTAAAAATATTGACTTTAAATTTATTATATTTATTATATTTATTGGTCTTATTTTCTGATAATGTTGTGTATGGTCATCGTACTAAATCGGCATATTTATATACATAAAGAAAAATTCAAAATTATTTAAATTATTGAAAAATTCAAAATTATTTAAATTATTGGTGTTTGATGATTTGTATTGAGCTTTTCGAGTGATGATTAGTAAATATAATTTTAACTTAAAAGGCTGAAAGTAATACAAAATTTTAAGATTCAAATTTTAATTAAAATTTTTACAAATGATACTATTTTCTTATGACAATAATGGAATAGTGTAATATATCTTATTTATAAAATCAAATAAAAGCTTTTCTAATTAAATAGTTTCATAGTTTTATTACAATTTTTTTATTTTACGATTCAGAGCAGATTTTGAGAAACTAAGTTATCCGTTTGATAAAAACAAATTGATTTAAATTCACTATGGAACCCTGCATTTAAGTAATATATATATATGAAAAGGCTGAAATAGTAATTTCTCGAAATTCTATAAAATTAAGTAAGTGGGTGTAACAGATTTAAAAAAAAGAATTACCAAAACATTTAAAAAAATAAAAAAATAATTTAAGTCCGATTATTTGATTTTTTTCAAGAATTTCCAAAACGATGTGTTTTTTTAACGCAAAAAAAAAAAAAAACGCTAAAAATCCCTACTAACTCAGGTAAAATATTTTTTTTTATTTCAATCGTACTAGAAAGGACAAAAATAATTTGGTCTTTCCTCTTAATAATAACATAAATATTTTGATGATAAAAACTGGAGCCTTCTTTCGTCATGGTACGCTATTTTCTCAGCGAATTATTGGAAGTAACTACACTTAAGTTATCCATGAATATTTATAAAGTTTTTGAATAAGGTATTCTTTTATGCAGATATTGTTGGAAAGATATAAGTTGTAAATATTTTATGATTTCATTATCATAAATGTATATAGCGTGACGTGATGTCCTTCGGTTACTTTGCAGTTAAAAATATAGACGTTTGAAACAAATTTTGTTTGCAGATGAAGATTTTTAATGTTGCTAGTTGATGTTATTTGGCATTATTTCAAATTTTCTTATTTCATTCATGTAAAATTGTCGTTATTTTCCTCTAATATTAGACGTAAACTACGAGGATTATTTCGGAGATGTTTAATTTGACGATAAATTGCAGTCTGTTCAGAAAGAGGGCAAATAAGTCGGCGAGATATATGTGGTCATAATGCCAGTATATATATATATATATATATATATATATATATTATAATCTAACATATATATAATATCTAATATTATATACATTTTAATATGTATGTATGTATGCTTATATATATATATTATAATCTAACATATATATAATATCTAATATTATATACATTTTAATATGTATGTATGTATGCATACACATATATATATATTTATGATGATCTAACATATATATCTAAATTATATACATTTTAATATGTATGTATGTATGCATATATATATATATTTATTATAATCTAACATATATATAATATCTAATATTATATACATTTTAATATGTATGTGTATATATATGTACATTATATAGTATATATACATTATAAGTTAACGTATATATAATATCTAATATATGTATATATATATATATATATATATATATATATATATATATATATATATATATATATATATATATATTATAGTATATATATATTATAAGCTAACATATATAATATCTAATATATATTACATAATATATGTATACATTATGTTATGGGGTCCACCCCTTTTTCATACAAGTGGACTCTACCAGTGTGTACTTGGACTGCTGCCGTCAAATACCCAGAATCATTCAGAGTAGAGAGAGATAGAGACAGTGATTGTGATTGAGTTGGAGGTAGAGTAATAGTGTGAGGTAACCGCTTGTAGGTGTCGCAGTTACAAGCACGTAGACTCTAAGGAAGTCCTACTTCGAGACTGGATTTACCAGACTGTATATATATATTATTATTGCTACTAACCACGTTTCTGGATTTACTAACCGTATTACCAATTTTATTATTGTGTAAATACATGTATTTGTTATATTTCATTCCTGCGTTTGACATTCATTGGACACCTGATTTCATTTCGGAATCCACAACACATTATATTCTAACAGTCAGGCAATTTGGCTGTTACAGACGTATATATATATATATATATATATATATATATATATATATATATATATATATATATATATATATATATTGAAGATTTTTCACGCAGTTACTTTTAAATTAAACAGACAATAGTTTTTTGATAGGAGATTCTGCCAAAAACTATATTTTAACTGTTAAATAAGAACTAGTTTGTTGCATGCATGTATTTGTATAATGTTTGCATTTTTTTCAAATAGCGGTCCATGTTCAAAGTTAATATTATTAAATGTTGTTTTTTTTTGTTGTTTTCAATATATATTGATTTAAATAAACATAATTTTATGTTAATTTTTTTTTTAAATATCCGGACCTAGGCTGCCTTTCGGCCAACGGTTCATCATGGACCAATCATTGGCAACTTTTAACTCATTTGAATTGATAAGAGATAGCTTAAACCACTTAAAACGACGAAATACGTAAAATTGAGAAAAACAAATAAATTTACGATTAAAATACGTAAATAAAGAAAAAATATTTGATCCATATATATATATATATATATATATATATATATATATATATAATTATTTATTTAAAAAAAGTCTATAACATAAATATCTTATAAAATCACTACAAAAATAGCCATTTTGTTTCAACACCCCGGTGTCTTATCAAGTGATGATGTTGAGTGTAAAATTAATGGTTTTAAAAGTTTCAAATTAATTAACGATCCTTCGCAAGGGGAAAAAGTTGTTACAAAAGCTAGAATGACCAATCGAAATACAAGTACAGGAAAATTCAAAAAGCTTGACAACGAAGTCATGTTATAATAGCTATTCAGATCTTTAAGATACGGGTAATATTAAAAAAAGAATTTATTCTAACCAATAATTATTAAATTATATGATAAAATTTGATATTAAAATTAAGAACTGCCAATTTTAAAATCCAATTTTAATCGCTATTAAGTATAAAACTATAAAATTACTGAGGAGAAAAGAAGAAATACATATGTTATTTGATTTATTTCTTCATTGAAATTACGTTAGGATTGGTTATTGGAATTCATTACGTATACACCAATATATACGTGGATATTAGCTCCTATTACTGTCGAGCACTGTCTATTCTATTCTTAAACATTGGCTATTGGAATTTATTCCGTATACACCAATTATATACTTTTATATATATATATATATATATATATATATAAGTCTCTCTGAGTGTAAGGGACAAAGAAGTATATCTTTTGGTTTCATTCTAACAGCATTAGTCGGAATTCCTAATTATGTTTAAGCCATAGACCGTAAAGTATCAAAATAACTGCTCTTCTGAATATACATAGAAAGCTAAAAGCTGTCATGTAATTTTGTTTCTGATGGAGAAAGTATTGCAAACATTCATTGGAGGTTAGAGAATGTTTATGAAAAGCTTGCACATGATTGGTCAGTCAAGATAATGGAAGTTATCAACAAAAATGACAGTCCTGGCCACAAACTGCTTGGCAGACAATAACGTATAAGACCGGCGAATCTTGTAACAGTAGTTGGCTAATATATCAACTGAGTCAGCAAACACGTAGTTTTTTAAATCTTTGATTCGCGAAGCATATATATATATATATATATATATATATATATATACAGAGGTGTTCAGAAAATAACTGTTCACTTTTCAAATCATATCTTTTTGTATTTAAGATTTGCCCTCAATATGGTTTTAACCTTTGAAGAACTTGTATTTCTCGTCGATCACCTACTTCGAGAACGTGGTAAATACAGATTTGGCGCGACGGCATTTTACTGATAAATTCTGAGGTATAACTGTTCCTCATCGTAATCCTGTTGATAAATTTCAGGAAGAAGGATTAGCGGACGATGGCAAACTTTGTGTAAGGCCAGCAAACATATCGGAGGAGAAACTGTTGGAGTCCAAGAAAATCATTCCGAAAGTGAGCACAGGTGCGAGATATTGGTCTTGGAACTGCTCATAAGGCAGCCATACAATAATTAAAACACTGCTTCATACAAAATAATGGCGTTACACGAATCGAAAGCAATTGATCATGAAAGGCAACTATATTGATGCCAAATGGCATGTCCTACGACAGGAATCGAACCTTTATCCTACACGGAATCGTCATATAGCCTGATGTGCTATACCATTTAGTTACAGAGGAAGCGTCAAGTTAGTAAGGTTAAATTACTGTTTTTAATCATTTTTTTGTAGTTTAAAAACAGTAATTTAATTTCGCTAACCTGAAGCTTCCTCTATAACTAAATGGTATAGCACGTCAGGCTATATGACGGTTCCGTGTTGGATACCGATTCGAATCCTGTCACAGGAGATATATCAGGGCATCCCATAAGTTCTGTCCGAATTTTAACTTTTTGTTAAAATGAACGAAATTTAAAGAGTATTTCATAATGTCTAATGGAGCTGAACATTATTTTTATGTTTAGATGCATTTAAACTGATCAAATCTTATTTCAGAGACCAATAAAATTAAATTTTGTTTGATTAAAACCCTGCTAACATGGAAGTACCCAAGAATCATTTGAGGCACATAATGCTTTATGAGTTGAAAAAAGGAAACTCAGCAGCCGAAGCGGCTAGAAACATTCACACAGTTTATGGAGAGGAATGTGTGAATGAAAGAACTTGTAGAAGATGGTTTGTAAAATTCAGAAGTCGAGATTTCACCCTTGAAGATGAAGATCGAATCGGACGTCCAGTTGAGTTTGATGAAAAGCTTCTTGAAGCAGCCCTTGAAGAAAATCCTGCTTTATCAGTTGAGGAATTGGCAGTGGTTCTCAGTTCAAACCATACAACTGTTCATCTGTGGCACCATTTACCAAGGCAAAAAGAAAAGAAAGGAAAGAGAGGAAGGAATGAAAAGAAAAGAGAGGCGAGACCCAAACGTGGATGATAAAGTAGGATATCCACGACTAAGAGACAATGGATAAAGAATATTTTGATAAGTAGCAAATGGCAAAAACTGTCATTACGATGGCAGAAAAATTCTAAGTGGATAAAAGAATCGTTGTGTTCTGGCGACGAGCTGTGTTATCGGGGATACATAAACAAACCGCTAATCTTCTGATTAAGCAAACCACAGACCGACTAGCCAAAGAAAAATCCAATTGAAAATGTTATTTTGATAATTGACAAAAAACAGGTGAACTACAGGGCTTTGGATAGATATGAAAAATTAATTGTGTCAAAGCCGCACACGAGGTGGCGACTGACCGTTTTTCTTTTGACAAGACATCTTTAGCTGCGATAAAAAAACTATGTTATCAGTAATGTTCACCAAAGAGTGACTGGAAACCTAGAAATGTTTCTTTTCGAGGCGACGGTCTGGCCGTGTTAAATAGACCACCCATTCTGATAATTAGCGATAATCTGACTGACGATGTCCAGATGAGACCGGGGTAAAATAATTTTTTTTAGCGAGATATGTTTTTTTTCCTGAAACAAGCCCGCGGGATCGTACACGCTGGCTGGTCATCATTGGCCGAGTGGTGATCACGTGACGCAAGGAGGGAGCTGTCACAGCCCATTTAGAGGATGGGTATGAGAGGTCGCCACGAGGAAGTGGGGAGGACAGCCGACATCCCCCTGAAGCATGGTGAGAAGGTGGGAGCAAGAGAAGACTCCCAAAAAAATGGAAAGTGGAAAATTCCTAACCAAAAAAAAAAAAGAAGTGGATAGGTATTTAGAATTATCGAGGAACCCCCCGGCGCCGACAAACCCACCCCGGTTTTTGTCGGCGTCCATATAAGCGAAGTCGCAGCGAGCGAAAATCAGTTCCAGCAGAAAGTTCCAGCAGAGAGTTCCAACAGAGAGTTCTAGAGTTGAGCTCGGGAGAGACAGTTCCCAGAGTCAGTCTCCAGTGCTCAGTTGAAGCAAGCCTCGCAGGGGCTGACCAAGATTCGCACAATTTCCGGACTCATGTTCAATCCAAGAACAATTATTTTGAAGAGCGACTTAGATCCAGACCACCAAAATAAGTTTTTTTTCGACTTTCGCCCGAAGACACACCAAAAACCCAAACAACTTGAAGTGTTAAAACTCGCCTAACGGAAAACAACGTGTCACAATCCATAGAACGGGTCTGGAGATAGACGCAGTCCTATGTATCCAACAACTAGACATAAAGTTTGTTATCCTTTTTTTGATACCTTGAACTTTTGAATTATCATTTTATTTTCTTTTATGCATATTTGTGCGGTGTCACCCCCGTTTGAACCCGATTTGCATTACGGCCCCAACTACTGATTGATTTCGTCTGCCTAAGATCGATTCACAACGTGGGTATGCGGAGTGGAGATCAACGCAGTTACTTTGGTAACCAGGCGTTGGAAGCGAGTTGGGAACGATGAGGCTGATATCGAATCTAACCAGATTCCCATCCGAATCACCAAAAGGTTAGAACGTCACATTTGGGTGCCGCGACCGATACCAAGCCAGTTGGTCGTCACAGGACGAGACAACACGACTGACGCGACAGGCGGACGTCACGTTTGGAGCGGCGACACCCGAACGAAGCAGCGAGGAGCGAGCGAAGGCTGTGTTTAGGGACGTCACACATCGTCATTTTCAACAACTTGGATAAGTTCCTAAACTTGGAAAATGGGTGCCTCATGAATTGTCTGAAAACCTCAAATCGCGAATTGACATCTGCTCTTCTCTCCATTCTCGCCAACTTGTTTCACCTTTTTTGGATAGACTTGTGACTGGTGACAAAAAATGGATCTTTTATCGAAATGTTAAGCGTCTTAGACAGTGGCTTGGTAAAGGGGAATGACCCCAGCCACAGCCGAGAAGGGAACTTCATGGACAAAAGGTTCTTCTTTCAATCTGGTGGGATCGCCTAGGAATAATCCACTTTGAATTCTTACCATCTAATGCAACAATTAATGCTCAAATATACTGTCAGTAATTAGAGCGTTTGAACCAAGCTTTGAGGAAAAAAGGACCTGCTCTAATGAATCGAAAAGAGGTGATGTTTCATCAGGACAATGCGTGATCCCACACAGCAAGAAACACGTCACAAAAGATCGAAGAACTTGGTTGGGAGAAAATTCCTCATCCACCTTATTCTCCCGATCTTGCTCCTTCAGACTACCATTTGTTTCGTAGCTTACAGAATCATTTGGAAGAAACAGCTTTTGTAACACAGGAAGAGGTTAAAACTGACATTTGTGAGTTCTTCGAATCAAAGCGAAAAGAATTTTACAGTAATGGAATTAGTAAGCTTGTTAATAGAGGGAAGGAAGTCATAGATAATCAGGGAAAATATATTTTTGATTGAATCTGTAATTAAATGTAACATTTGGTCACTTGTTTTCTTTATTCAAAATTCGGACAGAACTTATGGGATGACCTGATATATTATTTGCGATTTCTCGCACACGATTGGAAGATTGCAGTTTAAAAACAGTAAAATCGACCTTGCTAATCGAACGATCCTCCGTCCAGATGGATATATCTGTAATTCCGAAAATTTGGTATACTAATCTACAATTTTTGCAATGGAAAATATTAATGATAAAAAGTATACATGGGGATACGCTACAATCACCGGCATTCCTTCTCCAATACTTCTTTAAGCCTCAAACTACACTTAATCTAAGCATTATTGGAAAGTTAAAGGTAGAGGCTTCAACCCACAAATTAAATGGGATATCATCTGTCAGTCTCCCAACAACTTCTGGGACAGAATCAATCTATGCATACAGAAGATTATAATAATTAAATATAAAAATGCTGAACAATTGTTGAATCAAAGAAATGAACTTATTGTCAAGTGTAGACATTAGAACAAATTTAAAATTCCGTAAAATCATTGAGTTTGGGGTATATACATTTGAAACGTTGATTCTTATTTTATATGAGTACAAATATATATGTGTGCACATATATTCATATACATGTGTGTGGATATGTAGTTAGTTTGATTCCTATGTGTATATGTAGTTATATTGCTAGTCACACTTATTTTTAGGTATAGATCTGTAGATATAATTGATTATTTATCTGACTGTCTTGCTGATGACTATATGATTTATAATTTTTAAATTTTATACACTAATTTATGTTTTACTCTCATTAAAAATATTATCTTTATTATTTTTATCCTTATCAATTTTTTTATAATTGTGACGTCACCTCCCGGTGTGTGTCGCCGCTTCCAACGTGGCGTCCGCCTGTCTGCGTCAGTCGTGTTATCCTGCCTTGTGACGACCAACTGGCTTGGTATTGGTCGCGACACCAAATGTGTTAAAAAAAACGGATAACAATACTTTATATCTGGTTGCTGAGTACAGGACTACGTCTTTCTTCCAAACCGCTATATGGATTCGTGACACTTTGTGTTTGTTAGGCGAGTCTTAAGATCTTAAGTTGTTTGTTCTTTTAAGAAACTGGTTCGTGGTGTGTCTTCAGGCGATATTCGTAAAATTGTATTGGTGGTGTGAGTCTAAGTCGTTCTTAAAAAATAAATTGTTCTTGGTTAGAAGATGAGTCGGAATTGCGTGAATCTTTCAAGTCAGCTATCTGCGAGGCGGGACCAACTTCAACTGCGAACTTCGAACTCCAACTCGAACTCCAACTTGACTGGAACTGATTTTCGCTCGCTGCGACTTTGCTTATATGGACGCCGACCAAAACCGATGTGGGCTTGTTGGGGTTTGAGGTTCCTTGATAATTCCAAACCCACAATCCACTTCTTTGTTTTCGGCCAGGAAAATTTTATTCTTTTCCATTATTGGAAGTCTTCCCGTCCTCTCACCTTCTTCTGTTCTCATATTGGTATCTCACCATACCCTCAGAGGGCGTCAAAGGTTTTACCTCTCTCTCACAGTGACATCTCACACCTATCCCCTCAATGGGTGCCAGCAGGCCTCCCCTTCTTCCTCACGTGATCACCTCCGCCTGGCTCTCGTTATCATTCAGCCAATGGGCCCTCAGCAGCGTGGGTGTGGCTACACTAGCCTCGTTTTTTTAAAAAAAATTTGCTCAAAGAAAATAATTATCTTTTTCTTTTCTTGCTTCTCTTCGAGGAAACTCACACTCTAGACTTTTTATCTTTTAACCAAGTTACCTGGAAGTCGCCAATTAACAAGTGGGTGGTCAACCAGACATACTCGCTCTCCTGGCTCCAACCACTGATAAAACAATTTCGCCAATTCACAGCCGAATTCATATGGAAGTCGTCAACGAAATTTTCGCCAATTTCTGATAAAATAGTTTCGCTGTCATAGCCGGATTTCAACACAAAACAGATGCCTTGTCCAAACGATATCTTCCCATCGACAAAGGCTTAACCTATGGCTTGGTCTTTTGTTTTTGCAACTCTTGTGTGGTCAACGGACATTCTTGTTTTTCGGTCAACGGATGACCTATTAAATTTTTATCTCTTTAGAATTCTGTGGAAGCCCCAAATGGCATTCCCGTGACACAGTTAAATGTTTATCTATTTAGAATTCTGTCTCTGAGGTTATTTGGCCAACCTGGAACTTCCACCCGACCCGTAACCTAAATCAGATTAATTCCAGTATCTTCTTTTTTTTTCTTCTCGACAATAGGAAATAAAAATTTTACCAGTTTTCCTTGTCAGAAAAATAACACCGCTTAGTGTTCTTTTCGTGATGGCTTTTTATCACCTTTTTTTCTTTCCTGTTTCTTCTCTCCTTCCAGCAACCCTAAATGGTGTCACGTAATGTAAATTAGTTTTTTTTATAATTTTCTAAATTTATTAGTTCTATTTATTGATTTATTTATTTTATTATTTCATTATTTTGTTGATGTTGGATATTATTATTAGTTTAAGATGATGATAATTCTATTATATGATGATTGCCATCTAAAATGATGTGAATTTGTTAGACAAATTGTTGTAAATCTTTTTCTCATGATTTTCTTTTTCTTTCCCTTACGTGGTATATTAACGTGTTCAGCCCCTTTTATAGAAAACTGGCTCATTTATTTCATACTTCTTTTCTTTCCTTTAATTCTTTCTATCTTTCCCTCTTTCTCCCTTTACCTTGCAAATATTTTCTTATATGTTTTTATTTTTCCTTCTTTTTTTTTTTTATTAATCTTACTTTTCCCTTTTTTTTCTTTTCATCTTGGTATATCTGTCAGGATGGATTCATTCCATTTCTTAAAAACTTTCGGTCTGAAGAGATGAATATAATAATATTCATGAAATAAGTTATAACTGATATGGATTTTTAAGTTGTTTTCTTAATTTATCATTATATATTTCTCTGCAACATACATTAAGATCTCCTTGGAATTATCCCTATCTATTACAAATTATAATTCGTTAGTATCTATCTCTCTCTATATATATATATGTATCTATATATATATATCACTATATGGTATATGTATATATATATGACATATCTATATTTATATTATATCTCTGTTATATATATATATATATATATATATATATAGTATATATTTACATATATATCTATTGTGTATATATATATATATATAGTATATATTTACATATATATCTATTGTGTATATATATAATCTGACATTCGTTAAATACATGTCGTCTGGATTTTTTTTTTAAATTTATTGTTAACGGCAAAAAATTCTTACTGGATTTTTTTCTATTTGTATGCTTAAAGATTTTTGGGGGTGTTTAGGTTAGAATACGTTTTATTTAATTACGATTTTAAAAACATTTTCACTCTTAATTTTTAATATACTCTATTTCTTTTTAAAACAAGTAAATGTATTAGAATTACTTACAGTATGTAAAATTATTTCCACATCAAGTATAAATATGTATATTACCAGGTCACAATTTTTTAAATTTTATATTTAAATATTATTTAAGTAAAATTCATGACAATGACGGTAAAAATAGCTAATTAATTTCTCTGATTTAGTAAATTTTTATTCTTTTATAAACTTACTAATATATAGTTTCTCATGTAAGTACAAAGGACGTGTGTCATTTAATGGGCTACATCTTCTAGCTTTTCATATTAATTTCATTTTACAGTAGGTGTTTTATTGAATTCTTTTAAGTGCTTGTAGTACTTTGAGATAGGTGTTTAGATTAGAATACGTTTTATTTAACTACAATTTTAAAAGATGTTTAGGTCAGAATTCGTTTTAACTATAATTTTAAATACAACTTTAAAATATTTTCACTGTTAATTTTAATAGACTATATTTTTTTATTTCATTTATAAAGCAAGTAAATATAATAGAATTACTTACAGTATATAAAATTATTTTTTCAGATTAAATATAAGTATGTATATTACCAGGTCGCACTTTTTAATTTTATTTTTAAATATTATTTAAGGAAAATTTTTGACAATGACGGCATCAAATAGCTATTTCATCTCTCTGATTCAGTAAACTTATTTTTTATAAACTTAGTAATATATAGTTTCTCATGTATGCACAAAGGACATGGGTTATTTAATGAAATACATATTCTAGCTTTTCTTATTAATTTCCATTTTACTGTAGGTTTTTTATTTGATTTTTTTTAGGTGCCAGAAGTACTTTGAGAGAGATGTTTGATTTTTTATATTTATTTATCCTAAATGAACTTTGATGATGGTTGAATCTTTTTTGAACTCATGGCTTGTGCAACCTATATATATATGTTTTCAGGATTTTCACTCGAAGAGATATTGCATTGGTATACTGATGATTACGTGCGACATTTATTTTGTAGAAGGCAATTATGAGGGTTTCTACATTTACATAATTTTTGTTTATCCTCATCAGTTTTTATTTTTCCATTGTCTAATTTTTTGGTTTTGGTATATGTGTTTATTTAAGATATTAGCATTATGTTTCTTAATAATTTTTTCTAAGTTTTCCGTACAGCTGTAACTTAACTTTAGTGTATTTGTATTGAAAATTGTACTTAGTTTACTTTCACTAGAAAAATGCTTGAGTATTAATGCGAGGAATTTTTGTCCTAATTTGTTCTTTACCTTTTGGTTGTATGGGTGCGTATACCGAATTATTTTTCTACATCTGTCTTTTCTATGCTTTCCATTTTCATTTTTAATATAAGTTAGTTTTGGGGTTTTGTAGCCACTCTCTTTTAGAGCTTTATTTTAGGAATTGATATGCTCGTCGAAAATCTTGTCATTTGCTGAATTTGTACTTACTCTTTTTCGGATAGATAACGGTATATACTTAATTATAGATGGCGGGTGATTTGATTTAGGGTGTATATATAAAGAATTGGTATTGGGTTTTTTATAAGGTGTGTATTTTTTTTTTTAAATCTAATGGTATATCAAGGAAGTTAACTTTTTTAATTTAGTGCTGACCGTAATTTTTAAGCCCATGCTTTTAAATTCTTTATATAATACCTTTCTAATTTTATCTCTTTTGACGTTAGTAGAGTTTCTAATAACCATTAATGCTCTGTAAATTTACATTGAGCACTTTTTTGTAAAAATAAAAATATCTATGATCTAAATAAAGAGATACTATCATCCATATATATGCGAGATTACATATACATACACATACACGTTTACAAATAAATATTTAATCAGTCATGTAGACAAAACAGTGCTCAATTATATTAAACAAAATAAAATAAAATAATAATAGTAATATAAAATATATATTAATAATTACACATATAGATACGTTTACAATATAAAAAGTTTCATAGCGAATAGTTCATTTGTTGTAAGAGGCAAAAAGTACATTTATCCTTGCTGAGGTTAAATGTTTTTACTGTAGTGAGGAGATCCCAATTTTCTACTGATGTGTAGTTATTTCATTTCCGAGAAAAATTTAGAGAATGCAAAGATATTTGACTATTGCTTATTGGTAATAGTCATTTTATCATGGTAATCGAGGGTTTTCCTTTGGTTAGCACTGAAAACAAAATATACTTTAGTCTCGCCATTATGGTCAATGCTAGATTTGTAAATAACGCCTTTATTCATGCATTTAGAATTAAGTGGGCAAGTACTATATTTTGGACATATAGAATTTTTGTCATTAATAACATTACTATTGAAGTTGTTTCAATATTTGTTTAATATTAAATAATTATGTTGTGATATATACTGCTGGAGTTTTTTTTGTACAGCTGTAGCTGATTTTAATGTTCTTGTTGAAAATCTTGTTGAGCAATCGAATATTTCTGAAATGCTTGTGGATTAAATTGAGGAAAATTTTGACTATGTTGTGTTTGATATTATTGATATATGGTGGGCTATATCAAATTATGTTGCGTTTTCTGTACGTATGCATTTTGTTATCAGTCTCATTATTGTCTAGGTGTCTTTGATTAACTTTATTTTTGCTTATTATTAGTGCATATACATATATGATTTTATATATGTCGAAAATATTTTTCTTACTAGAATTAGTAGGGAACCTATTGATTTGTTCGAATTATTTAAAATTCCTGGGGAATGGTTGAATTCCTTGTTAATATATTTATGATTATAAAGTTTAGTGAAAGGATTGTACATTCCTTTGGATAGGCTGAAAATGGTGTCCACAAAGTTAATCACCTTAGATATTAATGGTGATATTTAGTCCCTGAGCCTTGAAAGATTTAATAAGTTGTTTTCTAAGGCAATCTGAATTTTGTGAGTTGTTATTATATAGGAGGGTAACTCCATTATCTCTGGACAGACCAGTGTTGTTTCTATCAAAAGTTTATCTAAGTCTCCAAAGTAGAAATATACCAACCAATTCACAAGGTACCGCAGTATCAAACACTCCCATTGCTATGGAGAAGTTTGGGTTGTCTTTTCTGGTCCACATGGAAACATCATTAGATAAGATGGGTTTCTGAGATTATTTGATGATGTCACTCTCATCGTCAGTAATGGGGCAATAATTTTTGGCCAGGTATATAGACGCAACTATTAGGTCTTCTGCGATCGAAGAGTAAAAATTAAAGATATGAAATTACATAAAGGTGAATCCGTTTTTCTTTTAGAGTACCAATGCATGGTTTATTTTGTATTACATCATTGAGGGATGCCTTTAGATTTCTTAGAATATTTGCAGGATCGTTATACTTTAGCCTTTCTGAATTTCGCTATGTTGTTTTTGGAAGGGTTAAGCAATCGGAACTGTGGATTATTGGGGGAATTATCCTTGTGATCCTTAACAGTGGTGAAGGTCTATTGCTTGTTCAGATTCTGCACTTTATCGTCGATTTTGCCTTCACGAGGCATAATGCTTAATGCTATTAGGACGTGTGCAAGTCATATTCTGGAGAAGTGTGTCCATTTCCTCAGTAGGAGACACAGAAGGAAAACTGCTCGTTATAGTATAGCCTTTCTAATCTTCTGTATGTTCGTTATGGAAGAGTTAAGCAATCGGAACTGTGGATTATTGGGGGAATTATCCTTTTTGCCCTTAA
This sequence comes from Acanthosepion pharaonis, assembly GCA_903632075.3. Classification (NCBI taxonomy): domain Eukaryota; kingdom Metazoa; phylum Mollusca; class Cephalopoda; order Sepiida; family Sepiidae; genus Acanthosepion; species Acanthosepion pharaonis. The sequence goes on from CAHIKZ030004191.1 coordinate 955,924, forward strand.
CAGTCATGAAGGTCTATTGTTTGTTAGAATTCTACATTTTATCGTCGATTTTGTGTTCACTAAATATAGCGCTTAAAAGAAACGTTCCTTTAATCATCTTTTATCTCTTTTAGGATCCATTCACAACTTATATCTTCCCATGACACAATAGTTACGGAGATGTTATGACCGTCTTTGAAACCGGTACTTCTGATATAGCAGGGATATGTACTACACAGATTACTCTGCTTTTCAGAAGCATCTGATTTTTCATCAAATATCATAGTTGTATTGATATAGGTGTCTGAATCAGGCCCTGTGATATTAACACACAGTTCCCAGTTCTTCATGTGATCGGGTAAAGAGAGAGTCTCGTTGCATTCATTGGATATAAATTTAAAGGTTTTATTTTGTGTGGTCTCATTTCTCATGCCAAAAGTGCCTGAATCCTGCTCCGTGATATTAACATTCTGTTCACAGTTCTTCATGTGATTGTTGGTCATGTTTTGTGGGGTCTCTTCTGTTTTTCCGATATGAACTGCAAGAAAAATTATAATTGTAAGAAGAATTAAGATGATGATTGTAGCCACAATGCAACAGTTCTTCCACTTACAAGATTCGTTTTCGCATATTTTCTTAAGCGTTGGCTTAAGGAGCGGATATTTCTGATCAGGTAGTTCTGATGTTGTCATTATTCAAGTCAATCTGAAAAAATAATAAAAGGGCATTCAGTCAGCTTGATTTTAATTATCAATTAGATTGATTAAAAAAAAATATAGAATATCAACTTGCAAAACACTCAGAGACCCTTCAAACGTTGACTATATATATATATATATATATATATATATATATATATATATATATATATATATATATATATATATATATATGTGTGTGTGTGTGTGTCTTACACACTCACATGACTCAAGTTAAATCTATCCCAAAGAGAAAGTATGGTCTGAAAGTGGAATGAATGCTGTGATAACATCTACACTGAAACGATCATCAAAATTAAGGCTAAGTAATTAGTAGATACTAAGCACTCCAGATACTCCAGCGTAGGAATTATATATGCTGTGTCAAAGTTAGTTTTCTGCAGTACCGCAAATTGCTTCAAAACTACAACATTAACCTGAAAACCATGTAACTTCAACTTCCTCCCAAGATGAAGGCTTTTCATATCATTGCCATATATGGCACTAAACCCATTAAGAGATATCACTAAGATGTCAGAGTTTACAAGCGCTTTCTCAAATCAATGATTACAAAAAGACTTTGAGCGAGTGAATCCTGTCCGTTTTGGTAAAGACCATATTGATTCGAATCTTCTGAAGCGTTCCTACAAAAAAAATCAAAGTACAGAATCCACATCACTTGAGGATTTTCAACAACATCGACTACAATAGATATCTCTTGTAACTCAAAGAGAGATTAATGACAAAAGTTTGGTCATTCCACATTACTTAAAATAAAAGGTTAGGAAGAAAATCATCAATACTTAAAAGTGTTATAACAGCTACTGAAGAAGCCTATTTTCCTGAAAATTCTAAAGCAGTAAAAAAAAAAAAAAAGAAAAATGAAAAAAGAACAACTTTGAAGCCATCAGACAATACAACTGGTAATAACTTGGCTGTCACAGCTACAAGTAAATATTTTCGTGTATTCAAAATGAATCCATAACTTTATGTCTTTCTCCATAGTTGTAAAATTCAAAAGAATCATTTCAAGGTTTTTTCCTTAATATTATTTGTTTTTATATATAGATGCTGCATTTGCTGAATACATGAACCTGAATAAAATAAAAACACAAGGTAAACTTTGTACTTAAATGCCACATTAACTTTTTCTTCTTTTAAAAAATACTTTCATATTGCTAATTTACTTTTTAAAGTATTAACTTAAAAAAAAAAGATAATAAAAAAATATTCAAGCTTTCTTGGCACATTGACTTTAATTGTTGAATCTTAACACACGCCGTAAGCGAGACCATGACTATTAATTTTGAACAACACCCAAATTGGTATGAGAGAGATAGGGAGAGAGAGAATGAAAAGTACATTTTTGTATAGTCGAAAAGAAAGAAACTGTAAAAAAAAAAAATCTAAGTAAATTGATTGATACACACACACATATATACGTGTGTGTGTGTGTGTGTGTGTGTGTGTGTGTGTGTGTGTGTGTGTGTGTGTGTGTGAAAATATATAGAAAATAGGAAGGAACTGGTTAGGTAAATAATCCAAAGTCCCTTAGTATTTTAGTTATTATTTTTAAAAAATAGTGCTCGATACAAAAGTAGGGCATAAATATAATTATTTATTTAAAAATATGATTCCAACTCGCGACATAAGAAGTCTCATGTTTCAAAACAAGAGCCGAAAACTTCAATATAATTATTTGGATTAAATTGAGTTAAAGTAAGCTGTGTTCCATCTACAAGCGAATTTTTTTTTTTTTTTTTTTTTTTTTGGAATCACGTATTTCTGAAATTTACGTGTTTTAATAATTGAAATTAAAATTTCCATGGTAACAGCTAGGGCGAATTGTTTAAATTGGGTAGGCGAGTGTTGGGTGTTAATAATAAGTATCAGTATAGAGTTACTTTCATAGATGTCAAGTCAGGGAAAGGTGGGTTTGTCTAAATTTTAAACGGAAGGTGTATTAACCCTCGTCTAGTTTGCGTGTCTATGGAGATTTTTTATTTTATTTTATTTTATTATTTTTTTGTGCATATAAAAAAACTGTCGTAACGTTTGTTTTTTGACGACTTCATAAAGGGTTATCTTTTTTGTGAGGTATTTAAACTATTTATTTGGGCTATGGATTATGAAAGGTGTTATATTGTATGCATGTTTTTAGCTAATTATTCAAACCATGAATCTGATGATTGGGCTATGGATTAAACAAGTTATTATATTGTATACTTGTTTTTAGCTAATTATTCAAACCGTAAATCTGATGATGTCGACAAAAAACCGTTAACTCGTGTCTATTGTTTAATAGATTATTATTTAGAAGCTTAATAATGTGCAATTTCTCATGGAGCCACAAAGGGCATGGGTCATCCCAAGTTTTACATGTTCTAGCCTTGTTTATAATTTTCCATTTTATTTTAGGTGTCCTATTTGTTTCCTTCAGATGCCAAAAATATTTAGATAGGGAAGTCTGATTTCTTTTGTTTATATTATTGAAAGAGCACTTATGCTGCCTCCATACATCTTTAAAATCATTCTTCGTGGACCCAATGTATATCATATTAGTGCTAGGACTCTCAGTGGATGATATAGTACATTGGTATACCACAGATTTAATGCAGCCTTTATTTTCTAATGGGCAGTCTTCTAGGTTTCTACAGTTACATAATTTTTCCCTTTTATTGTCTGATTTAAGTGCAGGGTTTTTATTAATACTGTTTAGGCATGGGGGTTTGTTCAAGATCTTATTATTGTGTTTTTTTATTATACATTCAAGATTTTCAGAGTAGGTGTAACTCATTTTTAGGGTGTTCTTATTGAATATATTACTAAGCTTACTATTGGTGGGGAAGTGTTTATCAATAAGAGCTAAGAATTTCTGTCCTAGTTTAATACTAACCATTTGGTTGAACGGAGGGGTATACCAAATGATTTTTCTTTTCCTGTTTTTTTTTCTTATGGCCAGTGCAATTGTCTCTATAGTTAATGTTAGCATTTTTATAACCACTATTTTTTAGGGCAGTGTTATAGAAGCCATTGTGTTGTTGGAATATTTCCTTGTTAGCGGAGTTAATGCTAATTCTATTTTCTATTGATGAGGGTATATGTTTAATTATGGATGGAGGGTGGTTTGACTTCGGGTGTATATATAAAGGGTTAGCATTTGGTTTACTATAAGGTTGGTATGTGTTGCTTGGTAAGTCTAGAGTTACGTCGAGGAAGTTTAACCTTTTCAAATTAGAAGAGACAACTATCTTTAAGTTTAGTTTTTAAATTCGCTAAATATAATTTTTCTGATTTTTCTATCTTAAAACTAGTAGAACTCCTCACCACCATGAACCCGTCATCACTATACAGTCCGATGTCCTTAATATCAATTTCGCGGTGTGCCGTTAAGTTGTACAGTATTAGAAGACCAAGAAGGTCAGAAGACTCTGCAGAGTCTAATGATCCCATAGTGATGTCAAACAGGTCGTTATTGTTTTTTATCCATTGGTCCCCATTATGAATGAGGACCGATTTCTTTGCGCCGAGGATTATATCTGTTTCTTCCTTTGTCAGGTTAGAATACACAGCAGCAAAGTCCAGGGCAGTCGTAAATATATCCTTCGAAATTGATGGGTAGTAATCCACGATATCGAACTGTATTAGGGTGCAATTCAGTTTATCATCAATATAGTTAAACCAATTGATGACATCTTTAGTATTGGTCAAGGACTTATAAAAAAGCTTCCAACAACAACATTAATATGGTTGATAGCTTAAATAGAGCTAGTAAAAAAATAATTGATAAATTAAAAATCAGCGATAGAGTAGGTAAACTTGCTGAAAAAGAATGTTACATAACTCTTAAGGACCATAAGCCTGACTTTTTAGAAAACCCTGCAACCAGAATAATTAACCCTACCCGACATAGGAAAGATCAGCAAAAGGATCCTGGAAAAAATTACCTGCCAAATAAAAAAACAACTGGAATTAAAATTATGGATCAATACTAAAGATACACTTTAGTTAAAATTTATTTCGTGAATATATATATATATATATATATATATATATCTTTCAAACCGAAAACTTTTAGTACTTGGAGACACTACCCCGGACTGATATATTAGATTGACGAAGAGTGGGAGGGAAAGCAAGAGAGAAATGGAGGAGGGGGAAGAAGAAAAGTGACTGATGGTCAAGTTCTTTGAAATTGTTAAATAGAGAGTGGGAATGGAAAGGATAGGGAAGACGTTGAGTAATGAATGGGTAGTAGTAAGCCTAAAAAGACTGACCGGGCCAAGAATTTTTTCCTTAATGTGTGCAATATTTTATATCGGGTTATACAGCAAATTGACAAAGATAACGTTATTTTGGGCAGGACAAATCTACTGGAATTTAACGGTCACACATGGAACGGGCTGTAAACGGGACCTAATCAGTGCCTTTGTAGAAGGCATGTAGTACTCTCGGCAGGCCCCTCTATAAATTCCGAAGTTCAGAATTCGGACTCATTTTGTCCCTCATTCTTTGCGACCGGCTTTTAATCTTGACTCGTCGACATGCGTCTTCCTCACCTGCTCATATCAGCAATTCAAATGTATCTATGTTGTAACGAAGTTTACGCGCCCATTAGATTAACGTTTATTCTGAGATTTTGGCTTTTCATATAAAAAAAATAAAATATATCTATTTTTTCCTCAGTTTCTTCTTTAAATAATGTAATAATATTTTAAACGTAATACAGATTAAATTTAAAATTAGTAAGTTTTAATTTTATAGTAAAATATATTAGAATGGTTTATGTTTTAGTCTAACCCTAATATTACGACATTAATTATTATAACCAAGGTTCTTTCTCAAGTTTTTTTGAATTCTTATAAACTTGTACTTTGATTGTAGATTGCATCTTACACAACGGCGTTTCCTCTAATGAGGGCTGTTTGTAAATTTGAACATTTAAAAACTCTTTATTCTACAGTCAACACCATCACTTGATAAGACACCAGAAGTGTTGAAACAAAATGGCTATTTTTGTACTGATTTTATAAAATATTTGTGTTATTTTCGAATAAATATATGCTCCATTCTGTATTGAGCACTATCTTAAGAATAGTATAGTTTTAAATCGATTTAAAATATAAACATTGTTTGATAACGTGTTGTGACCTGTGACAGTTCCATCTTGGATCACTAACATCGGACATGACATCTAAATAGAATGATCATCTATATCTATCATTGTGTATGTTTATATGATGCTATTTATATTTTTTGATCATTTCATTTTGGTTAGCAGTCTTTATTCATATGTTGATATATGTGTATGTGGGTTTGTAGTTGAAAGTGTTCTTAAACAATTTTCCGACATTTATATACCTAGGTATATATATATATATATAAACTTATGAGATAGATAGGCGTTTATCACTCCATGGGTTTTAATATTAAAGTTTTCTTCCTCAGTGTTCTTTTTCAAAAAAAAAAATTTTTTTTACCTCTATATATATATATATATATATATATATGTGTGTGTGTGTATGTTTAGGTATGTATGTATACATATGCATAACTACATAGCTGTATATGTATGTATATTTGTATGAGTATATGTATAGTTAGATGGATAGATAGTCAGATACGTTGTATATTTGTTTAGATGAGTGTGTGTATGTAAATGTATGGAGGTGTGTAAGATATATATATATATGTGTGTGTGTGTGTGTATGTTTAACGTTCTTTTTTTATAGATACAAGTATTTAAGTAAATGCTCTGTTTATAATAAACAGTATTAAATAACATTTACCGGCCTGAATGTCCGAGAAATTTTTATAGAAAATATTCGTCCTTTGACAGGATTCGAACCTGCATCCTATACAGAACCGCCATTTACGCTGATGTGCCTTACCGATCGGCCACAAAGGTGCGTTCGGTAGGCAAGGTCGAATTTACTGCTTTATAAACTTCAATCCTCCATGAATCTCGTACATTCATAACTGCTCTGGCGTATCAAATGTAAACAAATGACGTCATATATTAAGAAATGGACAAAGTCCGACAATTTATTTATTAAAGACATTTTTATGTTTAACGTTCTTTTATATACAAGTCTAAAAAAGAGCGTTAAACATAAAAATGTCTTTAATAAATAAATTGTCGGACTTTGTCCATTTCTTAATATATATATATATATATGTGTGTGTGTACACGCGTATATGTATGTATGTATGTATGTACGTGTAAATATAAATATGCTGTGTATGTGTGTATATATGTATGTGTTTTGGGGCATAGAAATAGTAAGTCCTTGCTAGATTAAATATTCGTTATTTTTATATGTTTATATTAAATTTGTAAGCTGTACGTGATATCACTTTTGTCACATTTTCTTGATTGTACATCGGCTCTTTTATAAATGCTCTTCGGTTTCAATTGCTACCCCCCCATCTTCCCCCTTTTTTTCTTTTCTTTCTCATCTTCTGATTTTTAACTTTAGATTACATCGTCTTTTATTTTGCGTAGTGTCACCACAAGTGTATACACCCATTTCCGGTGTCGGTTTTTAATTTATTTTAGGTCAGCGATTCAGTAGTAAAATATGCATCGGAAAACAATATTTATCTGTATCTCACTCATTTAAACGGTCATCTAACTTATTAAATTTTAATCCCCACCTTTACTTTTAGGCCTTCCTGTTTTCTCTCGTCTCTTACCCCTCTCTATAGCATCCTTTTACCTCTCACATTCGTCCCCCACTTACATACATACACTATCAATAAATGTTATTTTTTTATACCTGGAGTTATTTTTCTGACTTCTTTTTTAATTTGTATGTCTGATGAAGTGGATCGTAATTACGATTTCTATGTAATAAATTACAACCATGGAATATTAGTGTTTAAGCTTTTATATTATATTCTTACACTCTCCTGGACATTGGGTATATCTGGATTCTATCTATCTGGAATTTATATATATATATATATATATATATATATATATATATATATATATATATATATATATCATACATAGACGACACCCGTAAACTGATATCATCGATTTTGAACAGGCTACCTACCCAAAAGAAATGTAACATGATTTCGAAATTAATTATACTTGACACGGAAATTATCTAGGAAAATGAAAACCGACCGAAACCTCATCAAAATGTTTGAATTTCCCATAACCTTAACAATTAAAATTTCATGATTATTTGTACCCATGTATTCAGTTACTTTCATAAGTTACTATAAAAAAAAAAAAAAAAAAAAAAAAGGAAATCACTATAGAATTAAAGTGAACTAGGGATTCTAATTTAATTTTATAATTAAACCTAAATTTTTATTTTCTGTTTTTGAAACATAATTTTTATGTAGCTATGGGTCCTTTACATATATATATATATATATATATATATATATATATATATATATATATATATATATATATATATATGTGTGTGTGTGTCACCAGAATTTAATGTTGCTATAAATGTCTTAAATATTATTCTGTATTATAGTCAATATCAATAAAATTAAGTAGTTTGTACATGAAGAAAGTATTAACTTATTACAAAATAGGAAGTGAAGCGGCTTAATCGTATGTCTACTGCGAGGAAAATGACTCACTATGCAATGTCTTGCATCTTGCACCTTTAAATCTATCATTTTCCCTTGCATTAAATATTATTGCCATTAGGTTTGTTCAATACTTCGCTAATAAGAGCATACCCTGATGAAAAAAAGCCCCAGCATTGATTAGAAAATAATTTTTATCATGTAAACTTTTGTTATTATTAAGAGGAAAAAAAAAAGTATTTCATGAATATTTTGTTTAATTTTTTAAATTCTTTTTAGAACGTCCAAAACTTTTAGTTAAACCTTTTATTTTTTTGAGTCATCAAATTTTACATAGATATCAATCATATCAGTCCTTTTTGAAAGATTTGTAAATAAAAGTGAAATTCTCCGTTTAAGAATCTTGCAAAATTCAATTTTCCTTTTTTCAAGTTATTTTATGAAAATTAGAAAATCTAAAGTATACTCAATGTAATTTGAAACGAACATCAGTTAACTGTTTAGCAGAAAAAAAATAGTTAAAAATAAGAGAAGCATTTTTAACCGTGGTGATTGGTTTTGGATGTCAATGTATCGACAACTAACATCAAGGCAATTTATTGGATGAATGGGCAAAAGTGACAGTATTTTTGAATTTTATGAGAACCATCTGATTTAACTATAATATATTTCTTAAGAATTAAATACTTTCAAAAGTATAAAATATTTTATTGATTTTTAGGTACTTTTTTTAACGAAGATATATCCAAATCCTGAAAAAAAAAATCAAAGAAAAAAAAAAGATTTTTCAACCAAAATTTCAAATGTGCTAGAAAGGAATAAAAATTTGAAAATAATTAAAAATACTTTGGTCTTTCCTATTATTAATAGCAAACATTTTCAAGATTAAAATTTGGTTTTAAGTTTGGGGCTATTTTCCTCATGCTTTTTATTTTTTTTACAAATTTATTAAAATTAAGAAAATGGCAGCTTTTAAGAAAAATTTTCTGAAATCGTCCAAAATAGTTGACATTATATATGGAATACACCAGATTATTTTACTCACTGAAAATAGTAAATTTTATCATTTAGCTTTCAATTATAGATAAAATGAAATCTTCAAGAAAGGATTTTCAGTTTTAAATCATTTTAAACCTTAGGTACTGAAAACACCGTCTCAAATTTTACTTTTTTTTATATTAGTATCAATTAACTTCAATAGTGCTAACAAAATATTCACAGGTTTTATGCTAATTTCTTTGAAATAAAATAAAAACTGAAACTTCAATATAATCCTACATTAATATAAACAATGACACTTAATTTTATTTATTTTAAAGTACACTACATTTCCCATAAGTAATTCCGATAACACTTTAAAAAAATCATGCAGCAACTGTATTTATATTATCAACAAAACACCTGACGTCTAAAATGATCAAAAGAATATCAATACTTTTCAATTCTAATAGTTATTGTGAAAACAGGAAGATCATATAAATGCTAATAGAAAAAGATATATATTATTTTAGCCAACAACAGTGATATTTCAAGAAAATCTTTCTACTTACATTTACTTCGTAGGAGAAAATCTAAAACCAACTGCACCATGAATCGCGGTTAAAAAACTGACCTCATTTAGAAAGTGCTCAACTGAATGTTTTAGCGTGAAAGGGAATTTTCTTCTTGATTCTTTCGTGGGGGGATTGGCAGAGGAGAAGTGTTTTTTTTCCCCCAGCTGGGATTTGTTGCTTCAGATATGGTATTTGTTCCTTGCCGGGAACCTTCAGTCTTCACTTTGGCACACTCACTGTGACGTACGTTAAATATGACTGGTTATGACTAGTTTAGACGTGCTCTTACCAGCTAAGACCAGCAGCCGGAGTAAAAACACGACCTTGTGTCACAACTTGGCTTAGTGGGTGTGTCAAGTAAATCTCGGGTTATGTCTGTAAAAAATAAAAATAAAAAAATTAGAAAACTTTTTCCTCTAAAGAGAAAATTTAGGGAAATCGAAGTCAAGATCAGCGAAAAAAAATTAAGCTGAGATTTTAAGATTTTTTTAAAAGAATTCTTTCTCTAAGACATTAATTAAAATATTATAAGCCAATCAAACGTCTCGTAATTCTTTTTTTTTTTTTTTTCAATGAAAAGAACTTCCTGTTCAAATGCAATGTGATTTAGGGCGGATGGCCCGATGTGGCAAAATGAGAAGCCTTGACACTGTTTTGCCAAGTCAGCCTATAGTAAAGATTAACTGGAGCAGAAACGCAAATATATGAACAGTATTTCACAAGCACAATATATCTGAAAGGAAAGAAGTGGGTTAAGAGAATACGAAATTAAAAATCAAGGAAGCCAAATCTTAAATATCAAAAAAAAAAAAAAAATGTAAGGTTTCCGAGTCGGAATAATTGTACCAGGGGAAAAAATAGTGCTTTGAAAATATATATTTAACGTTTTTCGAAAAACGGGTCGCAAATGCCAACAATAAAAAAAAATTCTTCATGATCCTTTTAAAGGTATTTAAGCAAAATTACTAGGCAAACAAACAAGGGGAGACATACGCGCTTAAAAGAAATACCATTTAACATTTACTCGAGGCAAATTTGCCAGACAGACATCGTTGTGACCTTGGCTTTGATGAAATTGCTTGGCACGCCTTCTACCATTGTCCTCAGGTGTGCCACTTTTGGGATTATATCGGCGAGTTAATAGCTCGTATCGCTTCCTCACTAAGTGACACTTACACTTTACTCCTCAATTTCTTCCTTACCTCGTCTCACAAAGACGCAAAGAAATCAAATTTATTTTCGTTTTAACAAACAACTACCATAAGAACATTAACCTCTTCTCCGGCGTAGACGTGTATATACGTCTTTAACGAAAAAGTCTGACACGGACGAGTAGACACGTCAAAAACAATGTTAAAAAGCTGTGGAAATTCTCATGTTCAACCTGGAAATGTCAACCATTTTCAGGTTCTGTTCTGGAGTCAGTATTCTTGGGACCCATCTTACAGACAGCTTGTTCGTCCCCACGGTCTTACTTAATGGACCGAGCGAAAACTAAAGCAATCTGATGGACAGTAAGACGTCTGTCATCTAAGATTGTACAATGAATGGCATGAACTTGATTATTAGTGGCTGAGGTTTTTGGATGGCTTGACTGAGGGTCAACTTCGGTGCTGTCATTTCTTGCTTGAATTTCTCGCTTGATAGTCCACTTCAATGATTTTTTAAGCGTTTCACCCCAAACAAAGCGGGAAGCCACTAGGACGCAAGGGGTTACAGAAAATTTGGAGCTAGATCAGATAGAAGTGATAGAAGAAAGGATGAGGAGGAGGGTAGGGGATAGATCAAGGCAACTGGAGATGTCGATTGACATTACATTTGAATAGCTGGAGATTATAGCTCTCAGGGAAACTGGAATGAGGAAGGGAGATCCACAGGTAAGAGGTGCGAGATATGAAGCTATTGGAGTAGAAGGGACGACTACATTTAGGAGTTTCGACAGTGAAGAGGTGAGAGTGGGATGCCAGCCTTGTAGGGCGCTTGGACGTATGAGGTCTGGGAACCAGCGAATGCAGTTCCTCGGAGCAATTGCTATGAAAGTATTTGTAAAAAAGACAGAGAGAGGCGACGGCACGTCTGCGAGAGAGCGACTGTAGACGAGATGCCAGATCAGGGCCAATTATATTGCATATCCGCCTCTGGAGCCTATCAAGAACCCCGAGGCAAACAGAAGGGGCTCCAGACGATATATGGCAGCAATACTCCATGCAAGGGCGAATTGTTGATTTGTAGATCTGGAGGATCGATTCCGGGGAGAAAAATTTCCTGGCGCGGCACAGGGAGCCAACTTTCCTTGCGGTGGACGAAGCAATTGACTCGATGTATTTGTTCCATCTCAGGTCAGCAGTCAATGTGAGACCGAGCAACTGCAGAGAGTTGCTCTCGAGAAGTTGAGCGTCAGACATACTAATCGAGTGTAGGGAAGGATCTCTGCGGTGATTAATAGAGAGCAGTTTTGTTTTTGAAGCATTAAACTTGACCAGCCAATTCCTGCCCGAGTTCACAACCGATTGGAGGTCCTTTTCGAGACGCACGGCCAGGTTAGTTTTATCAGTGACACTAGATTTGTTTTTGAGGCAGGAATAAATTGAGGTGTCATCCGCGTAGATGCCAAATTGGGAATTTATAGCGTCAGGAATGTCATTTATGTAGATAAGGAATAGAGTGAGGCCTAGGATGAAGCCTTGAGGAATACCTGCTTTCGTGGGATAGGACTGGAGGAGAAACCGTTGAGAACGACCTTCAATTCACGGTTTGACAGGAATTAGGTCAAACAATCGACCCGTAATGCGATAACCCTGGAGCTTGCGAAAAGGGCCGGCATGCCAAATCCTATCAAATGCTTTGGAGATGTCTAGGGCCACGGCACGAGCTTCCCCGTTATTTTGAAGAGTTCGGTAGGCAGTTTCAGTGATGGCCGTAAGCACATCAGCTGTGGAACGGGCAAAGCGGAAGCCATATTGCTTGTCTGAGAGCAGATCATGGGATGTGAGGTGGTTAACCACCTCGGTATTGATTAGGGCTTCGAAGACTTTGCCGAAGAGGGGTAGGAAACTGATAGGACGGTAGTTAGAAGCGTCATTGGAGTCGCCAGAGTTCTTAAAGACAGGAACAATGGATAAGGACTTCCAGCAGTCAGGAAAACAAGATTCCTTGAGGCAGTAGTTGTATAGTTTAGAGAGGGCGGGCGCCAGTTCAGACGCGCATTTCTTCAAAACAATGGCTGGTAACCCATCCCCACTACTAGTCTTGTTGGAGTCTAAATTAGAGATAACGCAGAATGCCAAAGACGGGGTTATGTGTAACCCACTCAATAGGGGCTGAGTTCTAAGAGGGAAGTCGGGTATGGGTACACCGGAAGATTCGAGCGTCGGGTTGAATGAAAATTTCCGATCAAAATATTCAGCCTGGTTAAACAATGGAGGTATAGAGGGTTTGCAATTGTTCAATACGCTCTTGCAGAGACGCCAATAATCTTTGGAGCCAAATTTGCGAGATGCAATACGCTCCTTCATCCGAGCAGCAAATAGTGACTTAGCATCGTTGAGGACACGCTTACACTCGTTACGGGCGGGGGCAAAGAGATGGCTATTGCAGTCAGACATGTCGCTACAGAATAAGTGAATGAAGTGGTTCCTATGGGCGATGGCGGCTGAGCAAGCAGCGGAGAACCGGGGGGAGGAGCGCGACTTGAGCCAATATTTCCTTGAGAGGATGAAAGCGTCAATTCCAGCTTTAACCCAGGATGAGACCTCAGAAGCACATTCTTGGACGGGGAGCATAAAGACACGATCCCAGGGGACATCGCGGAGGAAATCACGGAACGCGTCCCAGTCAGCTCGTTGATAGTAGAACGAAGTTCTAGTGGTAGGATGTTCTTTGCAGGGGGTGGAATTGAAGGAGATGTTAACAGATACTACTCCATGATCAGAATTACCAAGAGGGCACAGTTGCGTGGCGCTACAGGACTCGAGGATGGAGGTAAAACACAGATCGAGAAGAGAGGCTTTACCTTCCTGGTTGAAGGCAAAACGAGTGGGGAAGTTAACTATCTTCGTGAGGGATTGAGAAACTGAAAAATTGAGCGTTTGAATGCCTGCGTGATCAGTAGTAGCATTCTTAAGCCACATAGTATGATGGGCGTTAAAGTCGCCAAACACAAATATGTGAGCAAACGGGTGGAGGGAGAGAGCCTTGTCTATGCTGTCAGAAATGCTATCGAGTATCCCACAGTCTTGAGAGGATGGAGAGCGGTAAAGGAAGAAGAGATAGCTTACAGCATTGAGAAGAGAGTCGGAGACACATGTACGACTGGTCTGACGATTCGAGAGACAACTCTCTGTCCAGAGGGAGATGGTCCTTGACGTAGACACCCAAGGCGGTGCATGTTGGTTATAGAGTCTTTTCTGAGGAGAGGAAGGTAGCCTGGGATAGAGAGATCAGAGGAGGGGATAGACGAGACAAAGTTGGTCTCACAGAGAGCCAGTATATCCGGGCAGTTTGCAGTTAGGAAAGATTCCATACTGCAGAAGTTTGTTCTAATGCCACGGATGTTGGAGAACGAAATGTTGAGGGGTTTAGGTGATTTTTGAGTGGCTGGTTTAGGATTACTTTTTCGGTCTTTGTAAGTCATGTGGAATTTTGGTTGGAGGATGAGAAGGCTCGAAATAATGGAAGCAGACAGTTTTGACCGTGACGTAGGCAAAGAGGAGTTGGCACAACCTGCATCATAATGTGGCCTCAGGGTTGCCCACCGGAGGTGATTGCAGGGATACCTTTCCATGTGCGACATGGCACTACAAACTCCCCGGTATTATATAACTGTTGATCAGAGCGGCCGCTCAAGACGCTACGCAAGATTTAGAGCGCCTAACTACCAGTCGGAAACAGAAAGCAGAGAACAGTCAACCGTGTACCCTCAGAATGAAGAGGGGATGCCACAGACTGCACACATCATGGGAGAAACAGAGCTGCACTAATACAGAGGCCAGAGAGAGAGAGAGAGAGAGAGAGAGAGAGTACCGGGAACCCCTTTCTAAACAAGAAACAAGGCGTAAGCCTCTACTCATGTCCAAGAGAAGGGGGAGGAGTGTTGACGAGGCGGTAGGAAAGCCTACCTACTCCTATTACATATAACACATACATAAACAACAAAAACAGAGGGAACGATGAGAAGGGGAGGTAATTTGCAAAGAGTCCTGGCTGACACTTGGATTTTACCCTTTCGCAACATTAAGTTTTAACTTAAGACCCATTGTCTATTCTAAAAAGAAATTGAAGAAAATAAGGTTATCCGGAATTATTGCCATGTCATAATAAATGCCCCAACATACGTGGCAGCGAGTGTTAGTCCGCATTCTTCCTCATGATAACAAGTGAGTGTACGGGTTACCTTAAGTCCAAGCATCGACCCGGTGGGGGGGGATCAACAGCCAATCCACCGCCCTCACCAAATAGTGGGCTTGGGAGGCATGCTTTCAATAAAAATTAAGAACAACAGGAGAAAGAAACGGCGAAAACAATTGGGAAAATGGGAAATAGAACAGTAATATCACCCCACCTATGATTGTCTTACATACTCTTTCAACATATTCTGGAATAGTGAGCCAACAAAAAGGACTCATGTCGAAATGCTTTAAAAGTATGTCAGTAAGACCTATTGGAATCGTTAGGTCAGTTTACTATATTTGAAAATTATTAGAATAAACCAACAACAACAGGAGAAACAAGAACAACAGGAGAAAGAAACGGCGAAAACAATTCCAAGTTCAGAAAATTTATCAAGCAAGAAGAATCGGACACTACAACATGAGAATACTGACGAGACACTTTCGCATCTAGCCAAAGACATTCAATTTTCCCTTTTTTTCTGATTTTTCTTTCTAACCGGGATTTCTAACTAAACCATCAAATAGGTTAGAATGATTAGGACAAAATATGTTACTATGGTCAAACACACTGACGAGTAGGAGGAGAAAAAATGCAATAAAATAAAATAAAATTTAAAAATTTGAAAAAATAAAGAATTAAAGAAAATAGAAAAAAAATTAAAATGAGTTTTTGGTAGAGCGACATTATACTCACACAGGGCAGCAAGTGTTAGTCTGCTTTCTTCCTCATGATAACAAGAATGAGAGTCCTCAGCAGGTGTTTTTTTTTTCTTTGTCCCCATGGATTTCCTTGGATGTTACACTTTTTTTTTGGAAACAATATATGACTGCAGCGGGCTCTGATTTGTCCATTTTTAAAATTTATCGCACACCTCTCAACTTTGAACGGGTCACACAGAAATTAAGACAGTATTCTTAATTCGTTTTTCTAAGAAGTTCACCTATGTCTCTTCTATCGGGGTGAGGCTTAGAACTTTTTGAACGACCCTCGTATTATATTATTTTAATTTGATAATCTACGAAAATATTTAAATGATGCATTTTACCAAATATATGTAGATTATGATAATACTTTAGATAAAGTTTAACCTCAGTCTTGTAGATGGTAAGATCATCGTAACTAAGGTTTGGCGAATCTGGGAATATTAGAAGTCCTACCAAGATTTATTAGTGGTGGTTATCATCTTAAAAAACATGATATATGTAAATAATACTCTACTGATAGCAGACACTGAAAGAAAACCACAGTAATTCCTAGGGATGGTACTAAAGGAAAGCGAGAAGAAAGGACTAAACATTGTAAGAAGACAAAAAAATATGGTTGTCAACAAAAAGAGAACAACTTACAAATTACGAACTGAAAATAACAAAATCAAGCAGGTAAAAAAAAACATTTAAATAGATTGTTTTAGCAAAAATGTGATACTGATAGCAAAAGATACCTTGCAAAAGCCAAGCAAAGTATTAAGTAAAAGGAAAATCTCGTTAGAAACAGTGAAAAGAATTGTGAACTGTTATGTAATGGGCTTTTAATATTATGTAACATGTTGAAATGATTTAAAATTATGCCACAAATTACTATTTGAATCGTTAGGTAACATTGATATATTAAGGAAAGAATAAGCCAAGAACACATACTGGGAGCAAACCGCCAAAAAAAAAAAAAAAAAAAAAAAAATGAATCTATCTATAAAAGGCAGGATGTGTGTGTTTCTGTGTGTTTCTGTGTGTGTGTGTTCATTATTACTGACATTTGTTGTATCAGTTATTAGTTACGATTGAAAAAGGGTTTTCGTTTAGGCAGGGGTAGGGATGTATTTTTCAATGAATTCTGACATCCGTTAAATACGTTTAAATTTATTGTTAGCGGCAAAAAATTCTTACTGCATTTTTTCTATTTGTATACTTAAATATGTTTTTCTTTGTGGGGGGGGTGTTTATGTTAGAATATGTTTTATTTAACTACGATTAAAAAAAAATCACTTTTAATTTTTAATATACTATATTTCTTTTTAAAACAAGTAAATGTATTAGAATTACTTACAGTGTGTAAAATTATTTTCACATCAAGTATAAGTATGTATATTACCAGGTCACAATTTTTTAAAATTTTATATTTAAATATTATTTAAGTAAAATTTATGACAATGACGGTAAAAATAGCTAATTCATTACTCTGATTTAGTAAACTTTTATTTTTTATAAACTTAATAATATATAGTTTCTCATGTAAGTACAAAGGAGATGGGTCATTTAATGGCCTACATCTTCTAGCTTTTCATATTAATTTCATTTTACAGTAGGTGTTTTATTGAATTCTTTTAAGTGCTTGTAGTACTGAGATAGGTGTTTAGATTAGAATACGTTTTATTTAACTACAATTTTAAAATATGTTTAGGTTAGAATTCGTTTTAACTATAATTTTAAATACAACTTTAAAATATTTTCACTGTTAATTTTAATAGACTATATTTTTCTATTTTAATTATAAAACAAGTAAATACAATAGAATTACTTACAGTATATAAAATTATTTTTTCAGATTAAATATAAGTATGTATATTACCAGGTCGCAATATTAATTTTATTTTTAAATATTATTCAAGGAAAATTTTTGACAATGACGGCATAAAATAGCTATTTCATTTCTCTGATTCAGTAAACTTATTTTTTATAAACTTAGTAATATATAGTTTCTCATGTATGCACAAAGGACATGGGTCATTTAATGAACTACATATTCTAGCTTTTCTTATTAACTTCCATTTTACTGAAGGTGTTTTAGTACTTAGAGAGAGATGTTTGATTTTTTATATTCATTTGTCATAAATGAACTTTGATGTTGGTGGTGTTTTCTGTGTGTGTGTTTTTTTTGTTTTTTTTTTTGTTATCAGTGTCATTATTGTCAAGGTGTCCTAGATTAACTTTTTTTGCTTTTTATTAGTGCATCTAAAAATATGATTTTATATTTGCCGAAAATATTTTCTTACTAGAATTAGTAGAGAAACTATGTTGCATTGATTTGTTTAAATTATTTAAAATTCCTGGGGAATGGTTGAATTCCTTTTTAATATATTTATGATTATAAAGATTTTAAGTGAAAGGATTGTACATTCCTTTGGATAGGCTGAAAGTGGTGTCCACAAAGATAATCACCTTAGATATTAGTGGTGATATTTAGTCCCTGAGACTTGAAAGATTAAATAAGTTTTTTTCTAAGGCAATCTGTATTTTGTGAGTTGTTATTAAATAGGCGGGTAACACCATTATCCAGTGTTGTTTCTATCAAAAGTTTATCTAAGTCTCCACAGTAGAAATATACCAACCGATTCACAAAGTGCAACAGTATCAAACACTCCCATTGCTATGGAGAAGTTTGGGCTGAATTTTCGGTCCACATCCAAACATTATTAAATAAGATGAGTTTCTGAGCTTGTTTGATGATGTCACTCTCATTGTCAGTAATGGGGCAATAGTTTTTAGCTAGGTATACAGCCGCAACTAGTAGGTTTTATATATAATATATATATATATATATATATATATAATATATATATTACATACAATATATAATATAATATATATAATATATATATATATATATATATGTATATAATATATATATTATATACAATATATAATATAATATATATAATATATATAAAATATATATATATACAATATATTATATAATATATATATAATATATATATATATATATATATATATATATATATATATATATATATATATAATATATATATATATATATATATATATAAATATATATATAATATATATATTATATACAATATATAATATAATATATATATAATATATATAAATATATATATAATATATATATATATATATAATATATATATATATATATATATATATATATAATATAAATATATATATATAATATAAATATATATATATAATATAAATATATATATATATAATATAACTCTATTTATTATAAAAGGCAGGATGGGTGTGAGTGTGTGTAACGAATGCACGGCCACAATTTTCAACGGAATCACTGCAATATTTACATATACATGCTCCAAGTTTACAGGAAATCACAGACCGACTTTGCATTTCTCAACTCCCATCGATAGTGGAAATAATCGATTCTTTTCATGCTTCTACGGCACTTTTCATGTAGTTTGCAGCCATTTTGTACTGGCCAGTGTGAGAGCCAATAGCTGGCTGCCACGAATAGGCAGAAAGATTCTATTGGCCAGCGTGAGAAGCAACAGCTGACTGAAACTAAATGTTAGCATGCCCAAAAAATCGATAGCTCCATTCGTCACAAGTGGGAAAAATTTAAATCTGCATGGCACTTTACTCCAATTGGCTCTTTAAAGGAAAGTAGGACAAAAATATTTTAAGGCAAGTGATAGCGATTGCTGTATGAGTCGAACGATTTTTGAATCAAGCACGGGCAAGGCCGGGCCATGCTGCTAGTACATGTGTGTATATATGTACAAGTATATAATTGGTATATACGGAATTAATTCCAATAACCAACAACTACTATTCTTAAAATAGTGCTCAATACAAAGTAGAGAATATATAATTATTTAAAAAAAACAATATAACATCATCACTTGATAAGACATCGGGGGTGTTGAAACAAAATTGTTATTTTTGTAGTGATTTTATAATATATTTATGTTATAAATTTTTTAAAAATATAATATATATATATATATATATATATATATATATATATATATAAATTAGATAGTTTTGTTAGTAAATCCCAGACAAAGGAAAGGTATGAATATAATCAGAACGATAAACATTCATTAATTATTAACCCTGTGATTGAAATGAATCACAGAGGAATGGTTTTACGTTCAGAATTTTTCGACACACCTATGTTCTCCATCAACTTTCGAGGGAATCAACAGTGAAATTGGAATTGTTAACGGACAGACATTTTTGTAGATGAGGTATTTTTCAGCGGAAATCATATTATTAACAAAAAAAAAAAAAAAAAGATCCCGTGCTGATTCCTCGGTGTGCGAACATAACATGCAAATTAGCATAAATTTGAAATTCTATTTTTATTTATGTAAAATTTTATCTAGGTCTGTTGTTATTAGTCTATGTCGTGGGGGAGTGAGATTTGAAACATTGTTGAAGAGAATTATAGTTTGCGGAGGAGAAAAGATGTCTCGTGTTTAGCAAGTTGTAGCAAAAATTGGCAGCTCATGCAGTCGAGTTTTGAAAGACTCAAATATGCATAGAATTGGATGTGTCGAAAGGGAAGTAAGAGAAAGGGAAAGAAAGAATAAAAACGGGCCAAAAAATGAATATTTGATAATGAAAAATAATATTAAATAAAAAAAATTGAAGGAACAACATTTAGACAAAAATTTGGAAATATGTAGCTCAATAAATATAATTAATGAAATAAAGGAAAAACTGAGAGGAAAAGCATGTGCATATATAGATGTACATTTGTGCACATAACAATGGTTAAATATACACAAACCACTGCTCAAACCCGATTCTCCATATATGTATGGATATAAATACATGTACAAAATTAATATGATTTTCACTAACCTTCTCTTCTCCTTACACAAAATTATATGTAAAGGAGCCATACTGATAGAATAATCACAAAGGGAATCCGCGACTACACAAAATATTTTCCAGGTATCTGTACACTTAAACCAACTTGGTCATATCATCGACGATGTCGGATGTGTGTTTTTAGCACCTTGGTTTGACAGCTGGTAGGACAGATGCAAATCTGAGTTGAAGTATATCCTAAAAGTAAATTCTCACATTGAGGGACTAAACAGGGATTTGGGTTTACTCAGAGAGTCCAATTTACACAAAGAAAACCATAATCAGCAACACCACGTCTTGGATAATTAAGAGTCCCACACCCAGCTTTTTTACCCTTAAATATCAACAGCCATCACCCCACCTGCCGACTATAGCTAATGTTCTAACACTTACAATTTCCCTCATGATACACTACTCATCATTGGAAGGATTATCCTGTACACTGATGTCTATTTTCCAGTCACCCTCTTTATATTATTATTTATTGAAACATAGACAAAAATGCGTTCTGGTTTCTCCAACATATTTCCCCTTCTCGCATTTGTAACAGGAAAGCAAATATATGAGATTAGCACCGTCACAGCTTAGAGTCGGCGTTTTGAATACCAAGTGAGTGCCAGTGGGGTTGTGTAAATGTTGTGAGTGATGATGTTTCCCCAGCAGGCACTGGGGTTTGTTGCAGGTGACATTCCCTTGATGTTATGCGTTGCAGATGTTAATAGTCTGATGAGGTTGCGGCAGAGGGGGGGGTGCTATCGCTTTGCGTATAAGGTGTTATCGCTAGTGTCTAGTTTGAAATGTTGGAAATCTTTAGTTGAGGTGTGGGACAGTTTGTGGGTGTTGTAATTACAATAAAAGACCATGAGTGTTCTGCAATTATTCTTTTCAGTTTCAAAGTTGAGGAGATTGTTTCTGTTATGTTTGAAAGCTTTGGTGATAGATTCTTTGAAAATTGTGAGTGGGTAATACCTATTAAAAAAGTGATAGCAAAGTAGTCCTATGCGTTTATATATATATATATATATCTCGGACATTCAGGCCGATAAATGTTATTAAAACTGTTTATTATAAACAGAGCATTTACTTAAGAATATATATATGTGACGTCCCCCGCTCGTTCGTTCGGGTGTCGCCGCTCCAAACGTGACGTCCGCCTGTCTGCGTCAGTCGTGCTATCTCGTCCTGTGACGACCAACTGGCTTGGTATTGGTCGCGGCACCCAAATGTGACGTTCTAACCTTTTGGTGATTCGGATGGGAATCTGGTTAGATTCGGTATAAGCCTCGTCGTTCCCAGCTCGCTTCCAACGTCTGGTTACCGAAGTAACTGCTTTGATTTCTAGTCTAACCTACCCACGTTGTGAATTGATCTAGGCAGACGAAATCAATCAGTCGCTGGGCCGTACTGCAAGCTGAGTTCGAATAAGGGTGATATCGCACAAGTATGTGTAAAAGAAAAGAAAATAATAACTTGAAAATTTCAAATGTGTTAAAAATGATAACAATATTTTATATCTGGTTGCTGAATATAGGACTACGCCTATCTCCCAACCCGCTATATGGATTTGTGACACGTTGTTTTTGTTAGGCGAGTCTTAATATCTTAAGTTGTCTGTTCTTTAAGAAACTGGTTCTTGGTGTGTCTTCAGGCGATATTCGTAAACCTTGTTTTGGTGGTATGAGTCTAAGTCGTTCTCCAAAAATAAATTGTTCTTGGATTGAAGATGAGTTCGGAATTGCGTGAATCTTAGTCAGCTAATGCGTGGTGGGTCTTCCGAGCTCTCAACTTAAACTCGAACTCACTGGAACTGGAAACTCTGGAAAACTGGAAACTGAACTCATTTTCGCTCGCTGCGACTTTGCTTATATGGACGCCGACCAATAACATCTCATACGTATCCCCTTAATGAGTGGTAGCAGGCATATCCCCCTGCTTCACTTGATCACCTCCGCCTGGTTCCCGTTAACCTTCAGCCAATTGGTGTTCGACAGTGTGGGTGTGACCAGACTAGCCTTGTTTTTAAAAAAAATATCTTGCTCAAAGAAAAAAAATATCTCCTCTTTTTCTATTTCCTTTCCTCTCCTCTTCTCTGGCCGCCAACAGAACAATACGACCCGTAGTGGGATAATCTCAATTCTTACCCCAAAGTCACTTTCAAATGGAATTCGTCAATCAGATTTTCGCCAGCACCAAGTAGCTGGCCAAACAGACGCATTCACTCCCAGGCGCCAACCATTGATACGATGGAACGACTTCGCCATTATTCTGATAATATTGTTTCGCTGTCATAGTCAAATATCAACACAAAACAGAACTTGTCTAACGATATCTTTCCATCGACAAAGAGTTGAACTATTTTCTTTGTTTTTTTTTTTTTTTTCAACACGTGTGTGGTCAGGGCATTCCTATTTCTCGGTCACGGAAAATATTTTCTCGATAATATAAGTTCGCCACCATGACACAGTTAATTTTTTTATCTATTCAAAACTCGGTATCTGGTTATTTGTCCCACCTGGAATTTGTCAATTAGCTTTTCGACAATGGCCATAAAAATTTTCACCATTTTTCATTATCAAAATAATATCGCTAAATGCCCCTTTTGTGATGGCTTTCCTTTATCATCTATGTTTCAACTCTCGCCTCTTTTTCTTTCTTCCTTGCAGCCCTAAAGGGTGTCACAAATATATATATATATATATATACACACACACATATATACTGGTATGTGTGTGTATATATGTATAGATAGCAACTTTTTGGAATATTTTATTGTATCGTCTACACGTAGGTTGGTGATGTTTTAAATTAAGAGACAATGGATGCATATTCATCTCTTTAGCAAGGTTGTTTTTCTTGTGTTGAAAAAGTAAATATAATCAGTAAATACATTGTTTCGTTTTAGTTCTCATGGTGGTTAAATGCACTTAAGCTGTAGAATGTGCTGTGGAGCAAATTATTATTTCTAAATGTTTGAACAACAATTTTATATATTTAAAAAACAAAGAAAAAAATGTAAACAGCACAAAAAACAAAAAAACAACTTTTGTCAACATTTTTATTTTAATAATTTCATCACACACTCGGCAATAAAGGCAGTTATTGAGTGCTAGAGAATACGGAAAAAATATTATTAATGATAGTAGAAATAAAAGAACAAGAATTAAGACAGATAGAAAATCAGAATTGACATTGCATTTAAATTTTTGAACATCTTATTTGACAGGGAAGCAAGAGACCGTAACAGATTTCGATAAGCAAGAAATGCGAGAGAAAAGCTGTTAACGTAGAACTTACGGTTACATGTAGCCATTTTAAATGTAACATGATGAGACCTTGTTGCAAATCTGCATTTAAGTTCATAGACTATGCATTATAGAGGAAAGTTCATCAGAACAATCACGATGCAAGAATTTATAGGAGAATTCCAGGGAAGCTCTAGTATTGCAGTGGGAAAGTGACTGAAGGCAAGATACTAGGGCAGGACTGATAACATTGCAGATTCTTTAATAAATATCTCATACATACGCATAAATATTAAAAGCACACACATCTTATTTGAGAAAAGTAATGTTTAGGTTAATGTAATTACACATGTGCGTGAAGGAGAGGAAAAGGCGCCGAAATTTTAAATTTATTTACTTACATTTTGTTTGGTATCACTTTTGTCGAAAACATTAAATTTAAAAGTTACAAAATATATACAATAATAAATAGAATAAAAGTATAAAAGACTTTTATATCTAAATAAACTCCAAGTAATTTAAAGGTTGTATGAACACAAAAGAGATCATTTACATATTGCACTGTTTTAGTTACTCACCATAATGGGTTTGACGATAATTTTGATTTATTAAAAAGAAAAAAAGTTACTTTATGTAAAAGAGAAAGCAATTTATGAAGCCGAACATACAGGCTGTCCATAAAGTTCATGTGCACTTTAAAAATATCTTTATTTGTATTTGCGATAGAAATAATATGTAAAAAAAAAAATGTTATAAAGTTTAATTGACCTAGTTTTAAGTATAGTTAAAAATCACTAATGTGATTTCAGGCATTACTGTAAATCAGTTGGCAAATGTTTTCCGTGAACTGCAAAATCGT
Organism: Acanthosepion pharaonis; assembly: GCA_903632075.3. NCBI lineage: Eukaryota > Metazoa > Mollusca > Cephalopoda > Sepiida > Sepiidae > Acanthosepion > Acanthosepion pharaonis. Next base: position 980,800 of record CAHIKZ030004191.1, read on the forward strand.
ATTAACCTTTGTATTGCTAATGATGGAGGACATGTGGAAACTTAAATAAAATTTCAATAAAAACATAAAAAAAATATAGATATAATTCTTTCTAATCCTTTTTACAATTTTTTTTTCTATCGCAAATACAAATAAAGTTATAATTTTTTTAAAGTGCACATGAACTTTATGGACTCCCTGTATATAAGAAGTGTTTAATTGCTAGATTCAGGTTGTTACAATATATTATCTTTCTTGGGAAATCTAATATTTAATAACAAAAGTGATAAAAAGAAGCAAAAATAAATATGACACGCACATATGTATCATAGACTTTATGACCTCCATTTTTTTTGTTCTTTCTTCATTCATTCAAATGCACTACTTGATTGTCAAATGGGTTTGATTACGTTACTGCTTAAAATAGGGAAATGTAACTGTTAGTTCTAATCTAAATGTTTCTTCTCTCGTAATTCTCGCATGTAAAATACTCTCCCGGTTTCTTGATTCCATGCAATCTAGGATTATCAAATATTTAAATGTAATGTCAATTGATATCTTCTAGAATCCCATTTCTTAATGATCATGAAGACTTCTCGTTTTCATTCCTTCTCCGTAACATATTGGGTCTTAGTGGCATTACCGATCTTGCTCGGGGGGTGAAACACTTAAAAGAAATGTTTCTTTAATCATTTTTTTTTTTTATCTCTTTTAGGATCCATTCACAACTTATAGTTTTCCTTGACTCAATAGATACGGAGATGTTATGACCATCTTTGGAACCGGTTCTTCTGATATGACAGGGATATGTACTGCAGTGATGTGCCTGTTTCTCAGAGGTATTTAATTTTCCATCAAATCTCATATCTGTATTGATATAGGTGGCTGAATCAGGCCCTGTGATATTAAGATTGAGTTCCCAGTTCTTCATGTGATCGGGTAAAGGGAGAGTCTTGTTGCATTCATTGGATATAAATTTATAGGTTTCATTTTGTGTGGTCTCATTTCTAATGCCAAAAGAGCCTGAATCCTGCTCCGTGATATTAACATTCTGTTCAGGGTTCTTCATGTGATTGTTGGTCATGTTTTGTGGGGTCTCTTCTGTTTTTCCGAGAAGAACTGCAAGAACAATTATAATAAAAATAAGAGAAGCGAAGATGATTGCAGCCACAATGCAACAACAGTTCTTCCGGTTGCAAAATTCCTTTTCGCGTATTTTCTTAAGCGTTGTCTGAAGGAGCGGAAAATTCTGAGACGATTGTTCTGATGTTGTCATTATTCAAGTCAATCTGAAAAATAAAAAAGGGGCATTCAGTCAGCTTGATTTTAATTATCAATTGAAGCAAAAATATATCGACTTGCAAAATGTTAAACAGTAACAGACCCTTCAAAAGTTGACATATATATATATATATATATATATATATATATATATATGTGTGTGTGTGTGTGTGTGTGTGCGCTATACACTCACATGACTAAAGTTAAATCTATCCCAAAGAGAAAGTATGGTCTGAAACTGGAAGGAATGCTGTGATAACATCTACACTAAAACGATCATCAAAATTAAGGCTAAGTAATTAGTAGATACTAAGCACTCCAGATACTCCAGCGTAGGAATTATATATGCTGTGTCAAAGTTAGTTTTCTGCAGTACCGCAAATTGCTTCAAAACTACAACATTAACCTGAAAACCATGTAACTTCAACTTCCTCCCAAGATGAAGGCTTTCATATCATTGCCATATATGGCACTAAACCCATTAAGAGATATCACTAAGATGTCAGAGTTTACAAGCGCTTTCTCAAATCAATGATTACAAAAAGACTTTGAGCGAGTGAATCCTGTCCGTTTTGGTAAAGACCATATTGATTCGAATCTTCTGAAGCGTTCCTACAAAAAAAATCAAAGTACAGAATCCACATCACTTGAGGATTTTCAACAACATCGACTACAATAGATATCTCTTGTAACTCAAAGAGAGATTAATGACAAAAGTTTGGTCATTCCACATTACTTAAAATAAAAGGTTAGGAAGAAAATCATCAATACTTAAGTGTTATAACAGCTACTGAAGAAGCCTATTTTTCTGAAAATTCTAAAGCAGGAAAAAAAAAAAAGAAAAATGAAAAAAGAACAACTTTGAAGCCAGACAGACAATACAACTGGTAAGAACTTGGCTGTCACAGCTACAAGTAAATATTTTCGTGTATTCAAAATGAATCCATAATTTTCTCCATAGTTGTAAAATTCAAAAGCATCATTTCAAGGTTTTGTCCTTAATATTTTTTTTTATATATAGATGCTGCATTTGCTGAATACATGAACCTGAATAAAATAAAAACACAAAGTAAACTTTGTACTTAAATGCCACATTAACATTTAAAAAATTAAAAATAAGATAAAAAATATATTCAAGCTTTCTTGGCACAGTGACTTTAATTTTTGAATCTTAACACACGCCGTAATACCATGACTATTAATTTTGAACACCACCCAAACTAGAGAGAGAGAGAAAATGAAAAGGACATTTTTGTATAGTCGAAAAGAAAAAAAAAAAAAAAAAAAAAAAAAAAAAAAATGTAAAATTGATTGATACATATATATATATATATATATATATATATATATATATATATATATATATATATATATATATATATATATATATATAACCGAAAACTCTTAGTAATTTGAGACACTAACCCGGACTGATATATTAGATTGACGAAGAGTGGGAGGGAAAGCAAGAGAGAAATGAAGGAGGAGAAGAAGAAAAGTGACTGATGGTCAAGTTCTTTGAAATTGTTAAATAGAGAGTGGGAATGGAAAGGATAGGAAGACGTTGAGTAATGAATGGGTAGTAGTAAGCCTAAAAAGACTGACAGGACCAAGAATTTTTTCCTTAATGTGTGCAATATTTTATATCGGGTTATACAGCAAATTAACAAAGATAACGTTATTTTTGGCAGGACAAATCTACTGGAATTTAACGGTCACATATGGAACGGGCTGTAAACGGGACCTAATCAGTGTCTTTGTAGAAGTCATGTAGTACACTCGGCAGATCCCTCTATAAAATCCGAAGTTCAGAATTCGGACTCATTTTGTCCCTCATTCTTTGAGACCGGCTCTTAATCTTGACTCGTCGACATGCGTCTTCCTCATCTGCTCATCTATATCTATCATTGTGTATGTTTATGTAATGCTATTTATATTTTTTGATCATTTCATTTTGGTTAGCAGTCTTTATTCATATGTTGATATATGTGTATGTGGGTATGTAGTTGAAAGTGTTCTTAATTTTCTGACATATATATATATATATATATATATATATAACTTATGAGATAGATACGCGTTTATCACTCCATGGGTTTTAATATTAAAAGTTTTTTCAGTGTTCTTTTTTAAAAAAAAAAAAAAAAAAAAAAAATTATATAAAAAAAAAAATAAAAATAATATATATATATATATATATATATATATATATATATATATATATATATATATATATATATATATATGTGTGTGTACACGCGTACATGTATATATGTACGTGTAAATATAAATATACTGTGTATGTGTGTATATATGTATGTGTTTTGGGGCATAGAAATAGTAAGTCCTTGCTAGATTAAATATTCGTTATTTTTATATGTTTATATTAAATTTGTAACCTGTACGTATTATCACTTATGTCACATTTTCTTGATTGTACATCGGCTCTTTTATAAATGCTCTTCGGTTTCAATTGCTACCCCCCCATCTTCCCCTTTTTTTTCTTTTCTTTCTCATCTTCTGATTTTTAACTTTAGATTACGTCTTTTATTTTGCGTTGTGTCACCACAAGTGTATACACCCATTTCCGGTGTCGGTTTTTAATTTATTTTAGGTCAGCGATTCAGTAGTAAATTATGCATCGGAAAACAATATTTATCTGTATCTCACTCATTTAAACGGTCATCTAACTTATTAAATTTTAATCCCCACCTTTACTTTTAGGCCTTCCTGTTTTCTCTCGTCTCTTACCCCTCTCTATAGCATCCTTTTACCTCTCACATTCGTCCCCCACTTACATACACTATCAATAAATGTTATTTTTTTATACCTGGAGTTATTTTTCTGACTTCTTTTTTAATTTGTATGTCTGATGAAGTGGATCGTAATTACGATTTCTATGTAATAAATTACAACCATGGAATATTAGTGTTTAAGCTTTTATATTATATTCTTACACTCTCCTGGACATTGGGTATACCTGGATTCTATCCTCTTGGAATTATATATATATATATATATGTATATATATATCATACATAGACGACACCCGTAAACTGATATCATCGATTTTGAACAGGTTACCTACCCAACAGAAACGTAACGTGATTTCGAAATTAATTATACTTGACACAGAAAATATCTAGGAAAATGAAAACCGCCCGAAACCTCATCAAAATGTTTGAATTTCCCGTAACCTTAACAATTAAAATTTCATGATTATTTGTACCCATGCATTCAGTTGCTTTCATAAGTTATGCTGAAAAAAAAAAAAAAAAAAAAAAAAAAAAATCACTTGAGAATTAAAGTGAACTAGGGATTGTAATTTAATTTTATAATTAAACCTAAATTTTTATTTTCTGTTTTTGAAACATAATTTTTATGTAGCTATGGGTCCTTTACATATATATATATATATATATATATATATATATATATATATATATATATATATATATATATATATATATATATGTGTGTGTGTCAGAATTTAATGTTGCTATAAATGTCTTAAATATTATTCTGTATTATAGTCAATATCAATAAAATTAAGTAGTTTGTACATGAAGAAAGTATTAACTTATTACAAAATATTATAGACCAATGGTCAATAGACAGGTATTCCATAGGCCAATAATCAATAGACGGGTATTCCAAAGACCAATGGTCAATAGACGGGTATTCCAAAGACCAATGGTCAATAGACGGGTATTCCAAAGACCAATGGTCAATAGACGGGTATTCCATAGACCAATGGTCAATAGACGGGTATTCCATAGACCAATGGTCAATAGACGGGTATTCCATAGACCAATGGTCAATAGACGGGTATTCCATAGACCAATGGTCAATAGACGGGTATTCCATAGACTACTATTCTTTAGACGAATGTTCCAAAATATTTCGCACGGACAGGAAGTGAAGCGGCTTAATCGTATGTCTACTGCGAGGAAAATGACTCCCTATGGAAATGTCTTGCATCTTGCACATTTAAATCTATCATTTTCCCTTTCATTAAATATTATTGCCATTAGGTTTGTTCAATACTTCGCTAAAAAGAGCATGCCCTGATGAAAAAATGCCCCAGCATTGATTAGAAAATATTTTTATCATGTAAACTTGTTATTAAGAGGAGAAAAAAAAAAGTATTTCATGAATATTTTGTTTATTTAATTCTTTTAGAACGTCCAAAACTTTTAGTTAAACCTTTTATTTTTTTGAGTCATCAAATTTTACATAGATATCAATCATATCAGTCCTTTTTGAAAGATTCGTAAATAAAAGTGAAATTCTCCGTTTAAGAATCTTGCAAAATTCAATTACTTTTTTCAAGTTATTTTAAAATATTTAACAACTTTATCACATTTTGTATTTAAAAAAAAAAAAAAAAAAAAAAAAAAAAGATAATTCTTGTAAAAATTAATTTTTCACCGAAAAAATATTTTGACTTCAGACAAAAATGCCTTGAAATATATTATTTCAGAAACGCCAATAAAAACTTTTTTTTTTTTAATTAAATCTTAGTTTTATTGGGTATTCTGTTTTACAAATCAGAACTGAAGTTTGTGTAGAATCGCTCCTTGATTTACAAAAAGAATTCATTGATTTATATTTTTCAAAGACTTCTGCAATTATTTAAAATCTTAAAGAGATGCACACATCCGGGTAAGTAAGTGGGTTGGGGGTGTAACAGATGTAGAAAAAAATACAACTTTCTAAAAACAGACATATCTAAAATATTTTCTTCCATTCTGAATAAGTTCGGAAAGTTTCATTAAAATCAGGCATTTATTTGATTTTTATAAGAGTTTCCAAATTAATGTGATTATCAACTGATAAAAAAAAAAAAAAAAAAAAAAAAAAATCAAAGAAAAAAAAAAAAAAGATTTTTCAACCAAAATTTCAAATGTGCGAGAAAGGAATAAAAAATTGAAAATAATTAAAAATACTTTGGTCTTTCCTATTATTAATAGCAAACATTTTCAAGATTAAAATTTGGTTTTAAGTTTGGGGCTATTTTCCTCATGCTTTTTATTTTTTTTTTTTTACAAATTTATTAAAATTAAGAAAATGGCAGCTTTTAAGAAAAATTTTCTGAAATCGTCCAAAATAGTTGACATTCTATATGAAATACACCAGATTAAATTTACTATTTTCAGTGAGTAAAATAATCATTTAGCTTTCAATTATAGATAAAATGAAATCATCAAGAAAGGATTTTCAGTTTTAAATCATTTTAAACCTTAGGTACTGAAAACACCGTCTCAAATTTTACTTTTTTTTTATATTAGTATCAATTAACTTCAATAACAAAATATTCACAGGTTTTATGCTAATTTCTTTGAAATAAAATAAAAACTGAAACTTCAATATAATCCTACATTAATATAAACAATGACACATAATTTTATTTATTTTAAAGTACACTACATTTCCCATAAGTAATTCCGATAACACTTTAAAAAAATCATGCAGCAACTGTATTTATATTATCAACAAAACACCTGACGTCTAAAATGATCAAAAGAATATCAATACTTTTCAATTCTAATAGTTATTGTGAAAACGAAGATCATATAAATGCTAACAGAAAAAGAAATATCTTATTTTAGCCAACAACAGTGATATTTCAAGAAAATCTTTCTACTTACATTTACTTCGTAGGAGAAAATCTAAAACCAACTGCACCATGAATCGCGGTTAAAAAACTGACCTCATTTAGAAAGTGCTCAACTGAATGTTTTAGCGTGAAAGGGAATTTTCTTCTTGATTCTTTCGTGGGGGTGATTGGCAGAGGAGAAGTGTTTTTTTCCCCCAGCTGAGATTTGTTGCTGCAGATATGGTATTTGTTCCTTGCCGGGAACCTTCAGTCTTCACTTTTGCCCACTCACTGTGACGTACGTTAAATATGACTGGTTATGTCTAGTGCTCTTACCAGCAGCAGAAGTAAAAACACGACCTTGTTTCACAACATGGCTTAGTGGGTGTGTTAAGTAAATCTCGGGTTATGTCTCACCTAAATTAAAAAAATAAATTAGAAAACTTTTCCCTCTAAAGAGAAAATTTAGGGAAATCGAAGTCAAGATCAGCGAAAAAAAATTAAGCTGAGATTTTAAGATATTTTTAAAAATTTTCTCTAAGACATTAATTAAAATATTATAAGCCAATCAAACATCTCGTAATTTTTTTTTTTTTTTTTTCAATGAAAAGAACTTCCTGTTCAAATGCAATGTGATTTAGGGCGGATGGCCCGATGTGGCAAAATGAGAAGCCTTGACACTGTTTTGCCAAGTCAGCCTATAGTAAAGATTAACTGGAGCAGAAACGCAAATATATGAACAGTATTTCACAAGCACAATATATCTGAAAGAAAGGAAGTGAGTTAAGAGAATACGAAATTAAAAATCAAGGAAGCCAAACCTTAAATAAAAAAAAAAAAAAAAAAAAAAAAATCTAAGGTTTCCGAGTCGGAATAATTGTACCAGGGGAAAAAAAAAAAATAGTGCTTTGAAAATAAATATTTAACGTTTTTCAAAAAACGGGTCGCAAATGCCAACAATAAAAAAAAAAATTCATGATCCTTTTAAAGGGTATTTAAGCAAAATTACTACGCAAACAAACAAGGGGAGACATACGCGCTTAAAAGAAATACCATTTAACATTTACTCGAGGCAAATTTGCCAGACAGACATCGGTGTGACCTTGGCTTTGATGAAATTGCTTGGCACGCCTTCTACCATTGTCCTCGGGTGTGCCACTTTTGGGATTATATCGGCTAGTTAATAGCTCGTATCGCTTCCTCACTAAGTGACACTTTAGTTCTCAATTTCTTCCTTACCTCGTCTCACAGAGACGGAAGAAATCAAATTTATTTTCGTTTTAACAGACAACTACCATAAGAACATTAACCCCTTCTCCGGCGTAGACATGTATATACGTCTTTAACGAAAAAAGTCTGACACGGAAGTGTAGACACGTCAAAAACAATGTTAAAAAGTCAGCTTCAGACCTATTTATACGATGATCTTAATTCATGCTATGCAATTCTGAGCTTGAAATGAATATAATTGTCAACTCCTACGTTTATAAGAGGTGTTAGCCACCGTTCGGGTATTCAGGGTACCTCAATTTCAATAGTTACTACATAATTATAATAAAAAGAAATTTTAAAACTTTCCCTTCCCTCTCTAAACTCGGCCATGACTCACACTTTCTCACCACCTATGTCAAATTATATAAGTTTAATACTGCTCGTCAAATATGTAAATTTTAAATTCATTTTTCGTTTCATCTATTGAAAGTGAAGTCTGAAGATTCAGAGAAAAATAAAATTCTCTGGTGAAATAAATTATTACAAATGGAGCCTTAAAGTGGTCTAATTTTCTTTAGATCAAATTATTCGCTCTGGCTTAACATTGAGCTCAAGATTTCATCCTCCATGTGATTATCCATAGGGATTACCAAGATTTTCGTTACATATATATATATATATATATATATATATATATATATATATATATTTTGTGTGTGAGTGTATTTCGGCAGCGATTTTTCAGTAGTGCATGTTTCATTAAATAATATAGACAAGTTTTGTCTATTTATTTTAAGTAAGTTCCTTTCATATTGTCTGATAAGCTTACTTACATTATCGTTGAAAGACGAAAGGAAAAGACGTCCCATAACTCATTACGGTCGTAAAGAATATCACTAGAATTGCAGCCTGACTAGAAATAGTGTATCAACGACTGGTTTTAAACTTCCTTTCTCTTAAACTTATTGTCATTTTATTCAGTCAGCTCATAAATGAATGAAATTAGAGAAGTACTCTTACGTTTTCCAATCTGTGCGAAATTGAGTGTAATAAACTCAGCCAGAATTTACTGAGTTCTCTTTTTGGGCCCGTTAACCTTTACACTACCGATACACCATTTGAACTTACGTACAACACAATGGCTGCGGGTTCGAGTGGTTAGGACGTCCGCTTTCCGATCATGAGACTTACGTTCGAGCATCACTATGGTCGATTTGTTTGAAAGGTGACGTCGTGATGTTATCCACCTGGAGAGGCAAACCAACTTTGACGCAACTTTGCCAACCGACAGAAAAGTATACCTCGCCTTCACCCAAGTTTGGCGAATGACATTGGGGAGATGGAACTGTTTGGAAGACGTCGATGATTGTCTTAGCACGAAGTCACGGGTTGACCAAAGCGTGCGAATGGCATTGGGTCGCTGGATCTTTTGGAGGACGTCGATGATTGTCTTAGCGAAAAATAAAAAAATCTACGCTGTTCCAAATGATGATCACGGGATATAATGGTTCTCCTCTTCCAGGAATAATAACTATGGTCCGCTCAGCATATTTGAAGTTTAAATAATTGGTAAAATCTCTGGGTTTTGAAGAAACACATATGGTTCTGTAAAGCAATTGGCTAAACACCCTAGCAGATAGGTGGGTTCGGGAAAACTAGAGTAAAGGGACATTATATATATTAATATACGTAATATAAATCAATGTAGTCTCGACCACCTCGAGGCGGCGTAATGGTTAACAAGCTTTTGTCGATAGAACAATTACGACAGAATAGTGAGTTCGATTCTCATGGGTGCCCCATACTTTCGCCCTTTTACCACATCTAAACTACGCTTGAAAAATAGCTATAAATTTATGTTATGATTTTTTTTTTTTGTATTTTGCTATCAGTTCTTCCAACTGAAATGGAACGTTCTTTGATAAAACATTTCCTTATTTGGGCAATACATGAAACGACGAAAAAAAAATGGTGAAATGGAAATATTTTCCTACATTTCTTTACCGAACAAACTTGTGATTAAGATGGAGATAAGATAGAGCCACCTTTCCTTTTATGTTTTTTATTATTATCATCATCTTTTTAGTTTTCTTGTCTTGTATTAAAAAAATAAACCTTACTTTTGCGTTCGTCGTTTCTACCATTTTCCTTTTTATTCTTATCAGTAAATAGGAAACATCGGAAAACAGTTTAGGAAGATCGTTCAAAAAATTCTAAACCTCACCCAGAAAGCTTTGTGAATACAAGACAGTTTTTTTACTATTTTTCAATATAGTTCCACTTGACATCAATGGATTTTGTCAAACGATGCTTAGGCATTGCAATCCTATCGCGGAAGAAGGTGGCATCCTGCTCCTCCCAAAATTTATCCACAGCTCATATGGTTCCATCATTGTTTCCAAATGACGAACATGCAGGTGGAATTTGATTTTAGGAAGCAGGAGGAAATCAGATGGAGCAAAATCTGGTGCATAAGGGGGATTGGTTAACAATTCAAAGCCACATTTGGCTGCTTCACCTACTGCAAATCGAATAGTGTAAACGGGTACGTTAACCTGGACAAAGAACACCTTCACTGAGTTTCACATGATTCCTTCCTTCAGTTGCTTTCATTCTGATGCATATTACTGAACATTAATAGTTTTTCCTTATTCCAAGTTATCCATTATGATTACGTTTTCAGAATCTCGAAAAACAGAAGCTATCACCTTGCCAAATGCCTGCTTGAACTTCTATAAGGTGGCGAGTTTTTTTTCACTTTGCTTAAGGTTCGATGTGGTAAAACCAGGCTTCATCTTTAGTTAGTAATCTGCAGTGGAAATTCTCTGGATCAACCTGGAGACGTTAGAAGTTTCCTGGAAATGTCAACCCTTTTCAGATCCTGTTCTGGAGTCAGTATTTTGGGACCCATGTTACAGACAGCTTGCTCGTCCCCAAAGGTCGCAGTTAAAACTGCATGGATCGAGCCAAAACTAAAGTTATCAGTAAGAAGTCTGTCATCTAAGACTAAGATGAATGGCATGAACTTGTTCATTAGTGGCTGAAGGTGATGGACCCTTTCACTGAGGGTTATCTGGTGTGCTGTCTCTACTCCGGTTGAATTCCGTAGCCCAATTCTTCACTGATGCACAGGAATGGGAGTCCTCCATTTTTTAAATTTGGAGCACACATCACACTTTGAATGGTTAACACAGAAATTAAGAGAAATCTGAATTAGTTTTCTATTTTTCTAAGTGGTAGCATGTTGCCACAACAACAGAGTTCACCTATGTCTCTTCTATCGGGGTGAGGCTTAGAACTTTTTGAACGACTATTATAGAATCTTAATGTGATAATCTACGAAAATATTTAAATGATGAATTTACCAAATATATGTATATTATGAGAATAAGTTAGATAAATTTTAACCCCCGTCTTGTAGAGGGTAAGATAATCGTAACCAAGAGGTTAACGGCATTGGCGTTGTTCAAAATGCTGATCATGACGGATTATGGTCTCTTTCCCAGAAACTAATTATTATCAACTCAATATAGCGGACTTTATTGTATAGTTGCTGTATAAACCTCAGGAGTGGTTGGTAGATGTTAAACACAATGTGCTTGAGCAGTAGCGTAGACAGCAGTTATATATAAACGAAGACAGATTCGAAGAGGTCAAAGTAACCTTATATAATTAGGCGAGTAGAAAAAAATGATTGAGTAACCATGCGGAAAATGGGAAATAGAATCGTAATATCACCCCACCTATGATTGTCTTACATACTCTTTCAACATATTCTGGAATAGTGAGCCAACAAAAAGGACTCATATCGAAATGCTTTAAAAGTATGTCAGTAAGACCTATTGGAATCGTTAGGTTAGTTTACTATATTTGAAAAATATATTAGAATAAACCAGAACATATACTTGGTGCACCCCCCCCCCAAAAAAAAATCAGCAAATACACAAAAAAACAAAAATGGGTTTTAAGATAAGGTTGCGTCTACTCACTGAACTTATTCAAACTTTACGTGAATCTGGGAATATTAGAAGTTTTACCAGGGTTTATTAGCGGTGGCTATCATCTTAAAAGCACTATATATGTAAATTATACTGTACTAATAGCAGACACTGAAAGAAAATCACAGTAATTCCCAGGGAAGTTACTAAAGGAAAGCGGGAAGAAAGGACTAAACATTGTAAGTTGACAGAAAATATGGTTGTCAACAAAAAGAGCCCAACATACAAATTACAAACTGGAAATAACAGGTAAAAATATTAAATAGGTTGGAAGTATTTTAGAAAAAATTTCATACTGATAGCCAAAGATGCCTTGCAAAAGCCAAGCAAAGTATTACGTAACAGGAAGATCTCGTTAGAAACAGAAAAGAATAGTGAACTGTCATGTAACATGTTGACATGATTTAAGGTTATGTCACAAATTTGAATAGTTAGGTAAGCGTGATTTATTTGGGAAAAAATAAACCAAGAACTTGTAATGGGAGAAAACGATAGAGATAGAGAGAACAATTCCAGAGAAATCTATAACAAAGCTGAAAAAGTTTACGTGTGACGCGTTTTATGCTTGTGCCCTTCATCGGAGCAATGTAATGTTTACGTCGGTTTGACTATACATTCGCATAAGGGAGAGGAGACGCTGAGAAATTTACTGTGGGTATCATAGCGATTAGATCCCTTCTTAAAGAAACTTTACATTCCTGGGTAAGCTAGGTATATTTTGGAAACTGATTAAAATAACCGAAAACTTAAACTGGGAGCAAACATCCTGCATGCGGATAGAAAATCAATTCAATAAATATACGAAAATAGGAAATGGGGGGGGGTAACACAAGGATGTGTTTTCTGACCTGACTTTACAGTGAGGTGCTTCAGTGAGAATTGCAATTCCTACTATATACATTATTAGTCGCCATCATCTTAAGATTATATATGCAAATGACCCGGAATTTAAGATTAAAAAAATGCAAATGATTCTCATAAAAATTCCTTATTCATCGATTTTTTTTCTTTATATAATAATCTCCTTAATGTACATAAGATATAAAAGCAAATAAAAGCCTGTCTAATTTGATAATTAAGTCCTTTGTGTTTTTTATTTTACGATTTGGAGTAGATTTTAAAAAGTTAGCAGTTAAAAAAAAAAAAAAAAAAAAAAAAAAAACAAAAAAAAAACAATAAAAACAAAATAAAACAAAAAAAAAAAAACAAAAACATTTCTCCAAGGAGTCTTGCTTATAAGTAAAATTAAACAATCTGCGAACTGTTTGAAATTCTAGAAAATTTCAAAAAGTTAATTTAGTGGGTGGGTTACAGATGCCAGCAAAAAAAAAAAAAAAAAAAAAAAAAGAAAAAATTACCAAGATTTTCTAAATATAAAAATTTCAAAAATAAATTCATTCACTTTTTAATAAGTCCTGAAACTTTCATTAAAATCGGCCATTATTTGAATTTTGCAACAATTTCAAAATTAATGGGTTTTCCCCCTGAAACTGCTAGAATTTTGGCAAAAATTGTTTTCATTTTTCTTTTAGTTTTTTTTTTTTTCATTTTCTTTAATCTAAAAAAAGATTTTAAAATTCTTCCAAATTGAGTGTGCGGTAGGTTAAGTTTTAAAAGGAGACTATATTTACTAAGCGAAAATTAAAAGCTTGATACAAATAATGCTAGCAAAACTTTTTACCATAATTAAAAAAAAAAAACTAATATTCTTTTGTGCGTCAACATGTTATATATAAGTGACATTATGGTTAAAAGATCACGTGTTTCAAGGCTTGTCTGCTACTTTGGGAAAGCCCCTTGTCATATAAAAGTTTTTATCTCACTCTCAGTTATTAAATGAAAAATTAAATCGAGATAAAATTATCTCATTTATCAATTTAAACAGATATTTTAATTATTAATATAATAATTTTTTAGTTATTAACTCACTTAATAAAATGAAAAATGTAATAATGTAATATTAATTAAAATTATTTATCATTATCTTAGCAATTAAATAATGAAAGAGAGAAGCAAGATACTGCAACAGAACTGAAGCATTGCTGCCTCTTTCAGACAGAAATAGGAGGTCGGGTTTGGACTGAAGAAGATGGATTTCTACTTCTGGAAAGTTAAAATATTGACCCCTCAAATTGGAGTCGGGAATGGAATAACTGGGGTCTATATTTTTGGCCGTTGGCTTCCTAATTTTGATCATTTTAATCGATTTCATATGGTTTGTATATCGTTTAATGAAAGACTTGTACGTAGTGAGACTGACACATCCACAAGAGATACGTGCATAAATGACCCGATTGATTCGTGTGGAAGCACAGCCGTAACAGCACCCTTCATCCTGAAATTGAAATGCCCCACCGGCCCAGAAACTATTCAAATTGGTAGTACAATGGCCCCGATATTATAAAACTGCTCATGGGATTGCCTCCTTCGAACTTAATCAAAGGATCAGATCTGACTATCAGGTGGATACCGTCAAAACTCACGTCTACCCCCAAAATGCTTAATAAAGGTACAAAATCCAGAAAAGTAAATGCAGAAGTCAAAACAATATAACCCCTCCTTGGGTTAGAAACATCGTACCAGCCAGAAATCGCAGGTGCCAAAACAGTATCGCCCATATAAAGGCTGTTCCAAGTTCCAATAACTTGGACCGATTTATATGTGAATTAATTTAATGATTTATTTTTTTTTCTTTCATATTTAACAACAATCTTTGGTAATTTCAACCATTGAAAGGTTAACAATCAAACAACGTGTTTAATATATAATATATATATATATATATATATATATATATATATATATATATATATATATATATATATATATATATATATATATATATATATATATATATATATATATATATATATATATATATATATATATATATATATATATATATATATATATATATATATATATATATATATATATAATATATATATATATATATATAATAATATATATATATATATATATATATATAATATATATATATATATATATATATATAAATTAATAAATAATTTAAAAAAGAGAAATCGCAAATGTTTTTGGTTGTACCTTGTGAATTCAAAAGAAAAAAATGCTTTATTTTCCATAATTTTGCTACACGCGTTTCCGACATCGCGACCGTCATCAGACAAAGGATGGAGGTTTACACATTAAAAATAATTTTTTTTCTTATGTTTTTCAATGTTAAATATTCTCGATACGAGACATTCTCGTTTTTGTGAGTTAGTGACCCAAATGTCTTTCCTAAACTGACAGTGAAAAGTTCTTTTTAATATACACAATTCCCACGTTGGAACTATTATAACCATATATATATATATATATATATATATATATATATTATGAGAACTAAAATGCCCACTGGGAGGAGGGGGTAACGAAAGTTGCATGTGGTGCGTAAGCATTCCCAGACCCCATTGTTTACTTGGGCAAAATGAAGCATAGACAAGTTATCTATTTGTTACAACCAAAAATGTACATGCTTCTTAAAATGTGCATTAACTTAGCAATATGACTGAACAATCAAATTTGAATCGATTTTGTAATATCTGGACTTATATTTTCACCACAAACTTTAACAACAAAAAAAGCTAGGTGCATTTGAAGTGGGTTAGGTGTTTGATTGTTCAAATGTCCTCGTGTCAGCTATAGTACATTATTTAATATTACGTTGCACCTTCCCTTCGAATGCTTACTATTTATAAATAAAAGGAAATTGTTTCTCAGTTATTTTCTTTCAATTGCTGCCGTGAGTGTGTGTTGCTAATGTAAGTTATGTGTTACATGCATCGATAGTTTAGAGGATTTTTCTTTTTCTTTTTTATAATGAAATATCATGAATATTAAACAGATGGACTTAATTTTTGAAATACCATAATGTTTTTTTCTCGAGTTGTAATGAATTTGATAAGCAGTTAAGTTAACTACATTCAGATGACTATTACAAATTTACAAGTGTCGCTATTATCCTTTGCTCAAAGTCAAATGGTATAAATAACTTAAGACTCTTACAGTCGCGAATGTGAAAAGGACATTAATTTAAGCATTTAATTTTCATTAAGCGTTTCACCCCAAACAAGACTGGAGTGCCACTAACCCACAAGGAGTTACAGAGAGTGAAAGAATAAAGAAGGAAAGGGATCAAGATATCAGATGTCGTTTGACATTACATTTGAAAATTATACCTATCAGGGAAGCAAGTAAGTGGAAGGGAGTTCCATTGTCGGGATGTGCGATTGTTGGAGTAGAAGAGGCGGTTACATTTAACTTAGGTACCTCCACGAGATAAAAGTAAAAAAAAATAAAAAAAAGAAGCATAGCATGATGAAAAAGACGCCAAACTTGGTGAAAACAAAATTTTATCGTCTAAATGTTTATGTTACTATTAAGAAGAAAAGATCAAATTTTAATTATTTTTAAAAAATGTCCTTTTTTAGAACAATCTGAATTTTTATTTAAAAACCCTTGTTTCCCCTTTCGTATCACCGGAACTAGTAAAATGACATACAATTTTCAGCACTTTTGTTTTTTTTTTTTGACGCACATTAATTTGGAAAATCTTGCAAAAATAAAAATAATTGTCGAAATTATTATAAATATATTTTCTTTTAAATTCATGGCAGAATTCTTTTTTCATTTGTATTACCCCCCACCCATAACTAATTTCATGAAAACTCTAGGAATTCGATCGAGTCCACTTTAGTAATTAAAATATTTTCCGAAAGCAAAAACAATTTTCGATGAAAAATGAATTTTTATACAATTATTTTTATTTATAATAGATTTTTACATTTAAGTTGTTAAAATATTATAAAATTAGTTAAAAGCCGCATCCACTTTCGTAAGTGTCCTTATGAGAGATATTTTTGGTGCGTTGTAAATTGTATCGTTTTGACTAATCAGAAGACCCGCAGTAATTAAATGTAATTTTGTGTTTATAATCAGGCTGTAATTATAAAGTACGGAAGATCAACCAGAATACAATTAAGTTGCGTTATTTGAGTTAAGCATTGTTCTCCGCTGTTAAGGCCTTTACTTTTCCGAAACACGTGTGGAGAAGTTAATTTGATTTTTCAATTTCACCTGAGAAGGGTACCTATAAGTATCAGTATCATCTTTTGAAATTTTTATGAACTTATTTTTATATTAATCTAAGTTATGGAATTTTTTCCATAGATGAAATATCAAATGAATGGAAAAACAAATAACACAGTAAAATGTAGTAAGTGTACATAAAATTATAGTATTTTATGAACACTAAGATTTCATAAGAAAGGTAACTATAAATTAGATACATTTCTTATGAAATTTAATCTCACTCTTAAGTCTTATTTTAATTTCTTTATAATATATTTTCCATAAAGCATCGTAAACATAAAAGTGAAAAAAAAAAATTAGAGCGCTGAAAGTTCTTACAAATAACGAGGTAAATAATTTGTTGACTTAATGTAAATAATTTCACTTTTCTCCATCCGTAGAACAAATTATCCCCACGGAATCCGTCAATATGTCCTTCATCACCTGTCAAGTCACTCGTAAGTTTATAACCTGCTTTGTTTCATTTTCAAATTACTTCTTTTCGGTGCAGAAGCTAAGTTAAGCTTGGTTCAAAATATTTTAAATAAGAATAATTTTTTTTTAAATAAGTTTTGAAAAAGTGATAGATATTTAAAAGAATTTCAAACTGAGACTTTCATTTTTTTTTTATAAAATGGAAAAAATGGTTGTCATCTGTCAATTTTGTTGACTCAAAAAAGAAAAAGAAAAATGATTTTTAACGAAAATTTCGGACGAGCTATGAGCGATTAAAAAATGTAAAAAATACCCCCAAAATACTTTGATCTTTCCTCTTAATAATAACATAAACATTTAGTCGATAAAATTATGTTTTCGTCAAGTTTGGCGGCTTTTATCATGCTCTGCTCTTTCTTTAGAGATCTCGTAGATGTACCTAATTTAAGATAAATTATCATTATAACCCAATGTCTGTGCAGGTGCTTAAAATTCCCCCACACCAAAATATTGATGTTAAAGAAATTCAGAAAATTATAATTTCGTATTATGGGCAATCATGATTCTCCACAGCTTCCTGTCTGTTGTTGCTCTAGGTAACTCTTACCCATTTACTACCTACCTCTCTACACCTCCCCCCCCCAATCAAGTTGAATTATCAAAAAAATAAATGCAATGTTATTTTCTGACTTTTTTTAATTGTTCTCACTTCTTGATATTGTTTTCTCATTCTCTCACCTTTGCATTTTAGTGGCTTTATTGCCTAGATTGGGGTGAAATGATTAAAGAATAATATTAGTGTGGTTTAATTAAGTCAAAAGAAATAGACGAAAAATATAAAATTTTTTAAAAATTATAGGTTTAAATAGGTTATTTTACACTTTGTTTAAAAAAAAAATTTAACGAAACTTTCGGACGTGCTAGGAACCATTAAAAATGTAAAAAAAAAAAAAAAAAATACCCCTCAAATACTTTGATCTTTCCTCTTAATAATAACAAACATTTAGACGATAAAATTTTGTTTTAGTCAAGTTTGGCGTCTTTTTCATCATGCTATGCTCTGTTTTTTTAGCAATCTCGTGAAGGTATCTAATTTAACTGTTTCGATAATGAAAGACTAGGACTGAGATGCCAAACTAGTGGCTCGCTTAACTTAATGCTGCAGGGGTGCCAGTGAAAATAGCTCGTCAGAAAAGTTGCCATGAAAATATTTGTAGAAAAGACAGAGGGAAGCCACATCACGTCTGTGAGAAAGTGACCGGAGTCGAGATCTGAAGTCAGGACCTATCACATTGCATATCCACCTTTGGATTTTTTCGAGGCCCTCGAGATGAACAGTGGGGGGCACCAGACCATATATGGCAACAGTATTCACTGCAAGGACGAATGATAAATTTGTAGGTTTGAAGAACGGTCGCAAACGAGAAAAACCTTCCAGCGCGACACAGAACTTTGAGATAAACAAAGTAAGAAAAAATACCAATAAAAGAACAATGTTTATGCGTAAATTTCTATATGAACTCTAATACAGTTTAACCCGGATATAAGAGAGATTTTCTCTGGTCCCAAATTAGAGCCTGTGTTAATGTATATAAATTAGACCAAACCCGGATATAAGAGAAACCCGGATATAAGAGACTTCTTCTCCGGTCCCGACAACTCTCTTACATCCGGGTTACACTGTACCGACTTTTCCTGATTTTGTCAAAAATATCCTTATAATAATTAAACATAATAAGAAAACTTAAGTTTAAACCTACTGTTGAATTGGCACATGAATTTCAAATAAGCAAGTTTCTACCTTTCGACATCTTATTAATACCTTAAAAAACAAATTCTTTAAAGTTTATCGTAAAACCATTAACATAGGTACCTCCACGAGATCGCTAAAAAAAGAGCATAGCATGATGAAAAAGACGCCAAACTTGACGAAAACAAAATTTTATCGTCTAAATGTTTGTTATTCATTAAGAGGAAAGGTCAATGTATTTTTGGGGTATTTTTTTCCATTTTTAATCGTTCCTAGCACGTCCGAAATTTTCGTTAAAAATCTAGTTTTTTGAGTCAGCAAATTGACCATTTTTTCCATTTTAAAAAAACTGGAAATCTGACTTTAAATTTTTTTTAAATATCAATTATCATTTTTTCAAAACTTACTTTAAGAAAATCAGAAATTATAATGTTTATTTAAAATATTTTGAACCAAACTTAACTTAGCTTTTGTGCCAAAAAAGATGTAATTTGAAAATAAAACAAAGCAGGTCATAAACTTTCGCGTCTCTTTGACATGTGATGAATGATATATTTACGAATTCCATGAGGCTAATTTGTTCTACGGAAGGAGAAAAGTGAAATAATTTACATTTACGTGAACAAATTATTTACCCCGTTATTTTTAACGAAAACTTTCAGCGGTCTAATTTTTTTTTTTTTTGTACTTAGCTTTCACCTTTACGTTTATGATGCTTTATGGAAATATATTCTAAAGAAATTAAAATAAAACTGTTAAGAGTGACATTAAATTTCATATTTCTTAAGAAAGGTATCTAATTAATTTATAGGTAACTTTATGAAATTTTATCAGAATTGTACATAAATACTATAATTTTATGTACATTTATTACATAATACTGTTATTTGTATTTGCATTCATTTTATTAATTTTGATATTTCATTTATGGAAAAATGTCGTAACTGAGATTAATATAAAAATAAGATCATAAATTTCATAAGATGATACTGATACTTGTAGGTAACCTCAGTTGAAATTGAAAAATCAAATTAACTTCTCCACACGTGTTTCGCAAAAGTAAAGGCCTTAACAGCGGAGAACAATGCTTAACTCAAATAACGCAACTTAATTATATTCTGCTTGGTCTTCCGTATTTTATAATTACAGCTCGATTATAAGCACAAAATTACATTTAATTACTGGGGATCTTCTGATTAGTCAAAATGATACAATTTACAACGCACTAAAAAAAGATCTATCTCATAAGGACACTTATGAAAGCCTGTGCGGCTTTTAGTTTTATAATATTTTAACTTAAATGTAAAATGTATTATAATTAATGAAATAACAAATAATTGTATTAAAAATTCATTTTTCATCGAAAATATTGTCCATATTGTGCTTTCAGAAAATATTGTCCATATTCATAAAAACAACTAAAAGCAAATAAAAGCATTTGAAATTAAATAATATCTTTGTTTTATTGAGTTTTGTATGTTACAATTCAGAGCTGATTTTCAGGTACTGGGTATCCAATTAAAAACAAAAAAAAAAACAAAAAAAACAAAAAAAAAACAAAAAAAAAACATGATTTGCATTCCTCAAAGCCCTGTGCTTTTAATTATTGTAATCACTAAAACCGATGCGATCGAATTTCTAGCGTTTTCATAAAATTAGTTGGGGGGGGGGGGTAATAAATAATTTAAAAAATATTTCTACCATGACTTTCATAAAAAAAAACATTTATAATAATTTCGATCATCTGTGAATAGTTCCTGAAAGTTTCATTAACATCCGATAATTATTTCTATTTTTGCACGATTTTTCAGATTAATGTGTGCCATACCAAAAAAACGTGCTAAAAATTGTCTATGTTATTTACTAGTTCCGCTGATACAAATAGAAACAAGTTTTTTTAATCAAAATTTAGAATTTTCTAAAAAGGAAAATTTTTTAAAAATAATTAAAAAAAACTTTGGTCTTTCCTGTAAATAATAACATAAGCATTTAGACAATAATATTTTGCTTTCGGCAAGGTTGGCGTCTTTTTCATAAAGCTATGCTCTTTTTTTAGCGATTTCGTGGAGGTACCTACATTAACAAGAACGATCTAATTAATTTCTATTCCCATCACAATAAAAAGACAAAAATAGGATTAGTCATAGGATTGTATGTCAGAGCTCTTAGGATATGCAACCCATAATACTTAAGTGAAGAACATGAGAAAACATTTACGCTTCTTCCCTACCCACACAATTTCATCCTCAACGCTAAAAAAAAAAAAAAAAAAAAAAAAAAATCCAAACAACAACAATAGCTATTTTAACAAAAACAGTTCATAATCTTACTCTTTAACGATCTTTCTACTAAACTTAATTTATCATCGTCATCATCCTCTTGAGTTTTGTAATCGTGGTGGGGAGATCCGAAAGCAAAAGCCATATTAAATCTCCATCAGAACGTCAAATCAAATGATGATTCTCATTAAGGGTTACAGGTTTGATTCCTGTCGGAAAAAGCACATATTTTCTACGAAATTTCTCGAACATTCAGGCTGGTAAATTGTAAGCGTTCTGAAAGCAAAGGAAATATTTGTCGAAGACTACTTACACAACGCAGAGAACAAATCACTAAGTCCAGACTCGAATATCGTGGGGCAGAAAGAAATGCCGAAAACTCGATTCGCAGGTACTATCTCACAAATCCCACGTAACCAGTCAGAAAAATAACTCATTCTCTGACGAATGCAGTAGCCAAAATATACAATTTTTTTTTACCTCGATTCGAGAACATTAACTTTTATTGGCCGAGTACTTTTTTTATCATTCGTCGACAACTGGAAGAGAACGCCTAATTTTTACTTATAAAAACACTTTTACAGCGATTCCTGCGACGGACTATTTTTTAATTTACATATTCCGTCTTCAGCATGTCATGCAGAATACGTTCCCCACGCTTTTTTTTTTTTTGGTAGGTAAGTCACCATTTTCTTCGCTATAGATAGCTATGCACAATTCTGATGTAATAAATTAGTCATTTTTACTACAGTATTGGGATATTTACCACTACTTGCAAGGTAATCAGAGATATAATAAGTCGAAAAATTCAACACTAATTCAAGATTCCGGTACTTATCAAATAAATTGTATACAATGTCAAAGCTTTTACATAGGGGTCACATCATATGATGTAAATATACTGATCTACGAACACAAAAACATACGTTTAGACAACCATTCAAACTCTCGTATTATACAAGAAAAAGTCTTGCCATAACTTTTATCTTACTAATGCGACCCTAACTAAAAACATTTTTTTTTTAGGAGAAAATACTTTGAGAGCTTAATAACAATATTACCAACTATGAACACACGTCAAAAACATTGCATCGCCAGATTTTATTGAATCCATTCTTAAAGAATCTATGTTTAAGACAAATGACATGGACGTAAAAACTTTCCCAAATATACGAAAAATCAAGTGATATAATATCGACTAGACATGCACAAAATTACGAACATACATCATTGTAAAGAAAAGATACATATATATAACAATATTTACCGTTTTCCAAGTAGGCTTCAGTTCCGTTTAATGTCTTAAGGTTACGAATGAAGATAAAATAATCACTCCTCACAGCCAGAACGTCACACATTAGACTGACGATGTTTGTTAGTGGCACATGCGTGAATATGATTGACCAAAGAAAATCAGCCCATGTTACATTCGAGAATGTCTGTCTGTCTGTCTGTCTGTCTCTTTCTTTTCTTTACTTTTCTTTTCTTTTCTTTTCTTTTCTTTTCTTTTCTTTTCTTTTCTTTTGACTAACGGTGATTGACTCATTTGACGCTATGATAAGAAGACAGTTATGTGAGATTACGTATATAGTTGTGGTGGGGTGCGGAATTTCTTTCATATGCAAATCTTGATAGAGGTGTTCATATCATTTACTATAACCAATTCATATAATACAACTTCATTCCAGTTGTTTAGTTCCCCCTCCCTCGTTAGGTAATCCATGATATTTTCTTTTCGTGTGTGATTTTTCGTATTTGTTGTTGTATCTGCGTGACTGCTTGGGATGAACAAATGCTTTAAATTATTATAGTCCAACATGAATTTCGTTCAGTCAACTGTTTCTGCCACATTTAGTGATTGTGGGGGTTATTATTAACATGAATTTTGTTTAGTTTCTAGTAAATAGTTTTTATTTCATATTGTAAATACTCATTGGATTGTTGTTTTATTCCCCCCCCCGCCACAGACGATAAATTGTACATATGGGGACTAGTTAGTATTTTCATACAGACATTGATGTATTAAGGTGGATGTGGTGAGAAAGGTACGTAAGAATGTGTTGTTTAGGTGCAAGTAATATTGTCAGTATGATTGGGTCAACGTTTGTGGCTAGTTATGTTCAATGTTAAGACAGAAGACCGACCTCTTCACCCTTCCCTATTTCGGCCTTGTGCCACATTTTCTGTTTTTTACAGAAATAAATATTCCTAATTCCAGTTATAACTAGGAAACGTAACGATAACAACCATAGTATTTATATAAACTTTCATAGTACAAAGACAAATAAATAAAAAAAGATATTTTATTTTTTTTTTAAGCATTTCACCTCATGCAAAGCGGGAGTTTCCTCTAGTGTGCAGGCCTGTAGACAAAATAAATAACATTTGATGTAACAAAAATGTGACTTTTCAAAAATTAAAATCCATACATTATTTCGTTCATATGAGTTGGAGAATGTTGTCTCCGTCAGGTGATTTTGCCCAAGAAACACCTTTCTACTGAGGCTGCAGTACATATGACTCAATAACGAACGTAATAGGTCATCTATGTGTTTTTACATATTGTTAGCGCTTGTGCTATGGCTGATAAAACTCAAAAAAATATGAAAGCTCATTGATAACTTATGACGTCAATGCGAATCAGATATGTCGAACGACATCTTCTCTTGTTTTGATTCTCGTTCTTTTTATCCTTTCCTCAACCTCACCCTATCTATCTATCTATCTATCTATCTATCTATCTATCTATCTATCTATCTATCTATCACAATCTTTTAATTATCTGTCTATTTATCTATCTCAGTCTGTTAATTATCTATCACAGTATGCTATCTATCTATCTAAATATGTTCGATATATCTCAATGTAATCTATATTGTTGGCTGTTTCTTTCTTCCTCTCTTTCTTTCTCTCTCTACATTAATCTATCTATCTATCTATCTATCTATCTATCTATCTATCTATCTATCTATCTATCACAGTCTGTTCATTATCTACCTAACTGTCTATAACAGTCTCTTCATTATCTATCTATCTATCTATCTATCTATCTATCTATCTATCTATCTATCTATCTATCTATCTATCACAGTCTTTTAATTATTTGTCTATTTATCTATCTCAGTCTGTTAATTATTTATCACAGTATGCTATCTATCTATCTATCTATCTAAATATGTTCGATATATCTCAATGTTATCTATATTGTTGGCTGTTTCTTTCTTCCTCTCTTTCTTTCTCTCTTTCTCTCTCTACATTAATCTATATCTATCTATCTATCTATAACAGTCTTTTAATTATCTGTCTATCTATCTAAATATGTTCGATATATATCAGTGTTATCTATATTGTTGACTATTTCTTTCTCACTCTCTCTTTTTTCCTCTCTCTCTCTCTCTCTCTATATATATATATATATATATATATATATATATGGAGAGAGAGAGAGAGAGAGAGAGAGAGAGAGAGATAGAGATAGAGAGAACGTCAAACTTGTTTTCCTTAACCCAATGTCTAACTTTCCTTGACTTAAAGATGATTAATTTTAGTAGTCGAGCAATTTTTAAAAAAATAATTTCACTAGAATGAAGTCAATAAAGCCACTGCGTGACAGCGTCAAAATAGTTTAATGACTCCTAATCAAATGAAGTCATTATTGTTCAAACACCTGATACAATATAACAATTTTGAAATAATTTTGAATACTTTAGTATTTATTTCGGACTAAACTTTGTTAAGAATTGTGTGATTTATATTGTTTTTCTTGTAAATCAGATGTTTTTAATTTCTTTTTTAGGTTAGTGCTTCTGTTTTCAGAACTAATAAACCTTATTTATTTAGGACACTTTTTCTTAACATAAGAAAGTATCAGTTAAAATTTCTAGGGCACATAATGAGGAAAGAGGGATTGGAAAATCTGATACTCACAGGACAGATTGAAGGCAAGAGGGATAGAGGAAAATAACGCATAAACTACCTCGCGAGCGTGAGTATATGGCTGGCATGGCAAGGTTTATGAGAGATAAAAAAAAGTTTTAATGAAAAAATATTATTAAATATTTATTAAGAGCTATAAAAGGAAAATGTGGAGAGTCATAAACACCTACGTCCTCAAGTTGCTTGCAATCAACCATAAAAATGAATGTCACTCATGGCGCTAATCCTGGTTAGAAATATTTGAAATGGCAGGTGTATAAAACGTTTAAACGAGTAAAACCTGAGGATCGTGGCAAAGATCATCCCTCTTTGAACATTGTAGACTGGCGCTACATAATCACAAACAAAGTCCAAATAACAGAAACTACATCACTTGATGACTACCAACAGCAGCAACAACTAAAATAGATAGCAGAAGTAATTCAAAGAGAATATCATGGCATAATCAAGATGTGGACATTCCACCCCACAATGTTAGAAAGAAACCCCCACCCTAAACACGGGAAAGGACGATAACAATTACTGGATTTGAGAAAATTGTTTCCCTAAAATAGTTATTTCCACAATTTACATTGTTCGGACTGTTGTCTTCATCTTTATTGCCTTATTCACGACGTTTCGTTAGTTATACACTCCGACCTTCTTCAGTAGATTGGAATTTCGAACCGATCCCTTTATTTCATCCACCAGGGTAGATTGTTCTAGTTCCTCGTGCCATGCCTCTTCCAGATGTCCCAGTTTCAGTTATTTCCCTTTCGTAACTAAACTCTCCAAGTTTTCTGTTCACCTTTGCCGTGACCACAACTGTTTGGATCAAGTCACTGGATTACTCCAACCAGCGCTTTTATCCACTGGATAATATTGGTTCGAAATTCCTAACACCTGAAGAAGGCCCGAGAGTACAACGGCTGAAACGTTGCGAGAATATGACACCAAAGACGAGGAAAACAGTCCGAACAATGTAAATCGTGTAAATAGTTACAATAGCTCATCTCAGAAATGTAGACAGATACCAAAAAAAAATGTTTTAAGAGAGAGAATTTATAAATTACAGCCGAAAGCAGTACTGGTTGCTCGGTCAATGAATCCAACTGTTTCCTTGTAAGGAAACGGCTAATATTACTATATTGTCTGTTTATATTGCGAGAAATAAAAAAGGTACTTTCTATAAGCCTCTTTCTCAAATCCATCTAATAAATCAAGAGAGATTCACATCTGAATGCCTCGTGATTTTACAGTATTTCAATGTTGCGTGGGGTCTGTGTTGACTTTCCTGATTATTGATTAAAAGCATAAACGCCGGCTTGGCTTTCTTCTTAGGGTTCTGAAATATTAATGAACGCTGAAATAACTTTGACGTCCATCAATTATCTAAGACGGAAAAATTATCGAAGCTCCATTTCAGTGATATCGGAATGGCACGTTTGACTCCCTTGCTGACATTGATATACCAGATTGAAATCTGGGGACCATGGATAAGCATTGCCAAAGCTAGGTCATCGTTTGGATGGGTGACCTTTTCTCTTTAACGACAGGATCGGAAATTAAAAGAAAAAAACAATATCTGACTTTGTAATATTTTTTATTTTTGAAGAAAATTAACTCGTTGCTTGTATATGCCCTGAATGTATATTTTTTTGCTTCTAGTACGCATCAGGTTACAGGAGTGAAAGTGAGAGAAAAGACTGAGTATAGGGAGGATTGAGGAAACAAAAGATGAATGGGATTCAAGACGATAGAAGATGGTGATTAAAGTTGTATTTAAAATTTTGAATATTGTAATTATCAAGGCAACAAGTAAACGGAAAGAACTTCGATAGGCGTTGGGGTAGAAGTGACGGTTGCAATTAGCTATTTCAAAAGTAAATGGGTGGGAACTAGATGCCAATCTAGTGGCACAATTAAATTCATTTAGTCGAGACACCAGGTGGGGAAAGTTCATCAGAGCAGTTACCATGAAAATATTTGTAGAATAGACAGAAGAAAATCACATCACGTCGATGAGAAAGTGACTGAAGTCGAGATGCCATGTCAGGTACGATTACTTTCTTTGGATTTTGAAAGGTACCTGGGGATGAATAGCAGGAGCACAAGACTAGATATGGCAGCAGTATTCAATGCACGGGCGATTTACAAATATGCATGACATCTGGAAAGTATCAAGGCATTTTAAATATCCTGAGAACCATTTGGTCTCCAAACTGGGGACGACCTTACCGCTCTTCAGTGACTTGATAGAAAAGGTAAAATAATTGCATAATCGTTTTTTTTATGTAAGAGTACACTTGGATAGTTTCATTGCAGATACTAATAGACACCGTTTCAGTTCGAATATAAGCAAATGATAGTTTAGAACAGCGTTTTTCAACCTTTTTACATTTGTGCCACACTTAAAATAATTTTCATACCTCAAGGAACCCCAGCATAAAAATGCTTACATAGCATTATTAATATCTATCTCTTTTATATTTTTTATCGCAGTTCTTGTGGTAAAATAAAAGGTAGACATCATGCATGCGACCTATCCTCAAGTGAGTTACTTAATGGTACACATATCCGTAACGTACAGATCCTGTCCACTAACCTTGGAAGGCGGTTTCACACTGACACCCTATAGACATCTTTAAATACATTCCCTATGATTATTATAATTTTAGATAATATAACAGGTTGAAGCCTTTATCATAATAATCAAGTATTTTCCAACAATATGCAGTACGTGTATATTAAGTATCACGGATATAAAATTAAACAAAAATAACTCAAAAATTAAATTAGCCTAAATATTACTGTTTCTCAGAGAACTCTTACCGATCTCTCAAGGAATCCTATGGTTCCGGGGAACAACGTTTGAGAAACTTTGGTTTAGGGATACATTGATATTTTTGAAGGCACAGGTGGAACTATGGGTCAAGAAGAAGCAGGAGACTTTCAGAAGAAAATGTTTACCCTAATGCACGACAATGCGATGAAATCTAACGAATATTTGAATAAAATTTGTTTTAAAAACCGTCGTTTGATGAAATCAGCCACTTGTTCGCCTAACGTTTACCCGATAACACATGCATTCTGATGAGGAAAGTTTTTATTTGCAGATGACAAGCTACGATAAAACATGAACTTTGGAATGTTCTAGATGATTTGCAGACTGTTTCAGATGAAAGATTACAACAGCAGACAAAATTTAAAAAGGAACTGCATTTAAAGCCAGTTTCAGAAAATAGAGCAGAAAATTCAATTACTATTTTTTTCTAACGTTGCTATAATACTATTTACATTTGTTCAAAACATTTGTCTTTGTAAGCTTTGCACTCGCTAAGGAATTTTAATTTGCACTTATGACATATTATTCCAGTAACATGGCACATAATGTAAAATTTAGAAAATCCGAGAAAATTCACAAAAAGATTGTCACATTCTAAGAGTGACATGATAAATTATAGGAACGATATTCAAAACGTTCTTGGAGAGATGGAATCAAAATTCAAAAGCAAACATTTTAAAGCTTAACTAGGCATCTCGACTTCAGTCAGTTTCTCATCGACGTAACGTGGCTTCTTCTCTTTTCTACAAGTATTTTCATGGTAACTGCTCTAATAAGCTTTTCTTTGTTGAACCTACTACATGATTTTAAACGTGTTATTAGATTTGCAACTAGATCTTACTTGGCACAGGCCAGGTAGGTTTATAGGAAGGACATTTAAAAAGTTCATGGAAATGTGGGATCTTCCACAACAAAGCAGTCTTACCTCTTTTTAGGAAATGCACTCTTCCTATCTGGTAACATCCTACTTTCATGCAAATATAACAAGTATTCATTGGTCAATCTCCTCCAATCTAGCTTGCTGATTGGTCAATTCCGACCAATCAAACCGCCTGCACGCGACCAATCTGTTTTCCCGTTCATATGCTGGGAGCTTCACGACCATTATATAAACCGAACACATGTGAACTCTCTGAGTAGTTTTTCTTTTCATTCATCTCTCTCGCACGTCTCATTCCTTGCTACCAAGTGCCAAGATGTAACCTTCAGGGACTCCCGTCTTAGTCATTGCTGGCCAGACGTTAAAGACAATTACCAACATTCACGAACTCTGAAATCACTCCTGAACTTTTAGCAACGTTACAACTCACAATTCCAAACATTCTTAATATGAACTCCGGTACAACTAATACCTAATCAAAGGGACTCGACTCTGTCCTACCATTTCAGTTCGCATGCATGTACATCAAACATTAATAAATCTAATTGTTATGTTTTGAAATCATTCCGTTCAGTTTTGTATTTTTTTCTATGTGCTATTTACGTTAAATATAAATTGCATTGCGTTCACGCATTGTCCTTAATCTCATCTTTCTTAGCCAAAGTTAAATATTGGTAACTCAATCACTACAATAATGATGACCGCGACGTTCATCGTTCGACGTTCGCAACAACAATGGTAATATAACCGCTACATATTGGGTAATCCCGTCGGAAATAAACAATAATGGTAATCCCTATCGCTACATATTTGGCAACCCCGACGTTCGACGTATGACCATATCGCTACATATTTGGTAACCCCTATCGCTACAGAAAGATGGAACCAAAAGCAAACATTTTAAAGCTTAACCTGACATCTCGACTTAATTTTCTGACCGACTTAACGTGGTTTCGTTTTGTCTTTTCTACAAACATTTTCATGGTAACTGCCCTGATGAGATTTTCTCCCTGGTAACCTGACTACATGATTTTAAACGTGCTAGTAGATTGGCAACTAGATTTTACCTGGCACAGGCTGAGTAAGTTTTCTTACCTCTCAGTTGCGTCTCAGTCTTCGGGCAGAGTGCAACTCGGTTGCCGCTCCGTCGGAGGACAGATGCGCAACTGAGGAAAATCACACTGTGAGGTGCCTAACCCTGGGGAAAAGATGCTCGAGGCTGCATCCTCTCATAGAACTAGAGAGAGGATTCGGTCCTCGCACCTAGGCCAGCGCAACCCGACGTTTGCTTGGGCTTGGAGAATCGTTCTCCTTGGCCCGAGGGTAGGCGCTCTGGTTTACCACATTAAACTCAACCTTGTGTCACATCCCAACTCAGTGGATGCCAGAGTAAATATACTTACCACTTTTCAGCTGAACTAGCTACATGCAAACGCCATTTCTACGCAGTTTAACAGTTTATTTGCGGTGCAATTCCCTCCTGTGAAAATCCCTTCCGGTTTCTTGCTGTCCTGATAACTACAATCTTCAAAAATGCTACGTGTTATAATTTACCTACGCACGCATGGACTTTCCCAGTTATAAATAGGAGCAGTTACGGCCTTTTGGAGAGGGAAGTTTCTAGTAGTCAGCTCTGACAGTTGGACTGAACATTCTTGTTGTAACACACTCGTTTGTACTACTGTTTCTGTTATATAGTATTTGCGATAGAAATAATTTGTAAAAAGGATTAGAAATAAGTAAACCTATATTTTTTAAGGTTTTTATTGAAATTTTATTTAAGTTTCCACATGTTTTCCATCATTAACAATACAAAGGGTAATACGATTTTGCAGTTCACGAAAAACGTTTGCCAAGTGATTTACAGTAATGCCTGAAATCACATTAGTTATTTTAGCTAGACTTAAAACTAGGTACATTAAACTTTCTAACATTTTTTACAGATTATTTCTATCGCAAATACAAATAAAGTTATAATTTTTTAAGTGCACACGAACTTTGTGGACACCTTGTATTTGTTTAACACATTTCCTCTCTTGGTGTCTTTATTTCTGGCCCTAACAAGGCCACAGCACTGTGTCAATCGCCATCTTTTTTCTTAAATCCTGTTCCACTTTTTGTCCTTTCGTTAATCCTTCCAATTCTAAGCCTTCTCATTCTCTTTCACTTCATTTCCCCCCCAAAACACACACACACACACTTCGTTCTCGTGCTATAATCTCCTTGCTTTTGGGGAAACAATTACAAATCAAAAATAAATAAAATGAAAAAAAAAAAAAAAATCAATTCACCACGGGAGTTATTTATAGAATGATGGAACACCGATTGAATCCAACCATATCAAAGTCACAGTCAAAACTACATTTATTACGTCATTAATGTTCTCACAATAGGTCATCATGACAGATGTTTCGATCAGAACACACACTGCAAA
>CAHIKZ030004191.1:1015000-1067500 GCA_903632075.3 Acanthosepion pharaonis
ATTTCTTTACTTTTTCCCCGGCTCTGACAAAATTCATCGCCTTATTCGTTTCATATCGCTTTTGTTTTAGACTCCTTTATACTATTGTTGCAAGGACTCCTAAAACTTTATCATGGCGCCACCGGTACCTCCCCTCACTAAGCGCCTTGGGGCAACCGCTCAATATGTGTTGGAGGGATCATCTCTTCTGGTAAAATGGATAAAGTGGAGACTCACTCTTTCCCAGCGTGTGGAGGTTTGCCGGATTAGGCAGTGTATCAGACACTGCTGTGCACAATGAAGCTTGTATTACTAGGATTAGTATACCAGAGATCTGAGCAGGAAATCTTTTTTTCCAGGTTTCTCCATCTCGTTGAGACCCCTTGCTGACCTAAAGCCACCATTTTACTTGATCTAATTTCCTCCACATCCGCTCTCGCTTCATATTGAAGACAGTGATTATCTTTCTTTTTTTTCCCTACCTCGTGAATTGGAACAGTAACCTAGGCCTGATTTGCCCACTGCAACTGTTTCTACTAGAGTTCTCTGTCTCAACCTTTGCTCTGCTGTACTGTGCTCGAGCAAAGCCTTCCACTTTCTCCCAGTTCGAACCTCAATACCTGCTTCTTCAAATTTAGGATCTTTGAAATCCCTATATAGGATGATATCCTTCATCTTCGCTACTTTAAACTCTTCCAATGATCCTCTGAAGGGAAGTTACAATATGTTAGAAACTCCATACAGAGCTGCACTACTTAAAATCCTCGGTTAGCCGAGACATATTCTCAGATATCCACATAAATATCAAATATGTATTGTGCTTGTTAAATTATTTTCATATAATGATTTTCTAAGCGCGGCTTAGATGTGGCACAAACCCGAAAGTATGGGGAACCCAGTGAGGATCAAACTCACTACTTAATCGTAACTGATCTAACAAGACAAGCTTTTCTAACATGTTACTGACATAAAAAATTTCCAGAACACTTAAATTTATGTGTACATGCTCCATTCGAATCTGGCTTAGTAAATTTGATAAAATCTACCGATATGGAGTTAGGTAGAATGTTAGTAGACATTTATCCGTTTGCCCATTCACACAGAAGAGGAAACATGGTGGTGGTATGAAGTTGACAACTCATATTGTTTGACTGTAACTCCTTTCACTTTCCGCTGTACTCTTTCTTTTGCGGTTTGTGTGATATTATTGCTACACAAACCGCAAAAGAACTTGCTAAACAAAAAATCAGAGATAATCTCCAAATGTAGGCATGAGAACAAGTACCTATTATCCGAATTCATACCAAATAGATAAAATAGACAAACCACCAACAATCACAATTTAATTTCAAGATATCATCAAAATAATTGCACCTATCATTATTATAATTGCACCACCATTAGTAATCACTTTTACCACTTTACAATATCTATTAACTATCAATATTATCATTACCACATACACACAGCACCATCACTTACACATCACACCCACTATTAACATATAATCCACTACAATCTTTATTACTCCCCCAGCATATTTAATACCTTAAAACAATATGATCAGATATAATTTCCATATGTAACCATGAGAACAAACACCTATTACCAGGCAGCTTTAATATAATAACAATAGTAATTTTGTAATTAAAAATAAAAAAATTATAGCAATCTTCAACTACCATAATTTTACACAGGATACCTATTATCAGGATTTATAGCAAAATAAATTAATACTTATAACAAAATAAAACAAAAATAAAATAAAACACCAACAACCACTTTTTAGTTCAAGCTAACACCACTATAACTACATTCATGGTTTTATCATTCTCCCACCACCGTTACTAATAATTTCTACCAATTTACAATTTCTTCCAATTTACAATAACTATTAGCTAAAAATATCATTGTCTCCAATCTCTTGAAACATTACTATCACATCATATCATATAGACCCGTTATTAAATTGAACCACCCTCTCACCCAGTATATTAAACATCACCATATAAATTAAACAATAAGGATTACAAATTTTTACCTGTTACATATACACAGTCACCAAAAACAAATAACCAGCTTTAAATATAACAAATAAACCCCCATTTTTTTCAAAAATTTAAAAATAAATATAAATAATAATAATAATAATAATTGTTACCTATCATAATTTTACACAAACACCACCACACGTATATACATACATGCGAGGAAATATTTTTCAGCGAAAAAAAAATTTTTTAAAATATACATAATATGACATGTATACAGTCACGAGACATTTCCGCCACACTTCCAATGTTTAAATTTCAACATTTCAACATACAAATGCGTATGTATAGACATAACACCACCCGTATACATACATGTGTCATAGCCGAAACTGTCTACATATGTTTATATATGTATGAGTCCCGACGGACGACCAAGTATGTATATGTGTCTGCATATATCGATGTTTGCGTTAGTACGATGAATGACAAAACAACAAAATTTCCCCCACCACTTCCACAATAACACCAATACACGCAATCTACATAAACCCAAATTTTTTAAAACATTAATCAGTTTGTCTGACGATCGCTAAAGCGTGAAACCCAGGGTCACAAACTCACATCTATCCAACCAAATATGTTAGCTCTATCTCTGATATTGAGCGCATTCTGATAAGTACCGCGCATATAATATATAAATAATTATACATATATATATTTGTTTATATTTATATACACTTTTCACACACACACATATATATATATATCAAAGACATTTTTATGTTTAACATTCTTATTATAGATACAAGTATTTAAGTAAAAGCTCTGCTTATAATAAACAGTATTAAATAACATTTACCGGCCTGAATGTCCGAAATTTTTCATAGAAAATATTTGTCCTTTGACAGGATTCGAACCTGCATCCTATACGGAACCATCATTTACGCTGACGTGCCTTAACCGACTCGGCCACAAAGGGCGTTCGGTATAAAACTTCAATTTCGAATTTACTGCTTATAAACTTCAATCTTCCATGAATCTCGAAAGTTTATAGGAGTAAATTGACCTATATATAAGCCGAATGCTGTGGATTATAAGGTTTATAATATTACAATGTTATTCAAAAATGGAATATATATATATATATATATATATATATATATATATATATATATATATATATATATGTGTGTGAGTGTGTATGATTTGAACAATAAAAAATTAAAATTTGGGGACACACACACACACACATATATATATATATATATATATATATATATATATATATATATATATATATATAAACACCCATGTAATGGTTAGCAAGCACCTCCAACAACCGGTGTAATGGTTAGCCCTTTGCTACATCTAAGCTACCTTTAAAATCACTATAAATACACATAAATATATAAATCATAATCACAACAAAACATACACATACAACCTATAAAAAAGATATAGATATACACAAAATATGTAAATACATAAAAACACCCATATAGAAACATATAGACATTAAAAAAACTATCGCATAGACACACATGCGCAAATATATGCACCTAGAAAAATACATGCATATATAAAGTGATTAAAAAAATATATATTAACATATATACATGCTTATCAAGAAAGTCCTAATAAATTCAGAATCCATGCATGATTAATGTATGGAGAATCCCAACTATTCAATATCAACTTCATAATTTAGGTTAGGTTAAACACACACACACACACACACACACACACACATATATATATATATATATATATGAAATTTTCTCCTAGTTCACCTGTAGAAAAGGCATTATTTATAAATATAAATGACGATAGGAAAACTGTAGTTACTGACGCGTTTTGTCCAATGTGTACTTTAAACGCGTTAGTAACTACCAGTTTTCCTATTGTCACGCTGAATATATATATATATATATATATATATATATATATATATATATATATATATATATATATAAGGAGATACAAGTATATAGATAAATTAAAGACCCAATGAAAATCTTAAAAAATAGTAATACAAGCTAAAAATATCATGCAATTGTCAAACATATGCCTTTTTTTTTTCGCTTTCTTTTCTATTTCCTGTGTCGTTCTTATGTTTGGGTGCATATATGTTTAGTTATATTTACGTGTCTGTCTAAGTGTTGACTTCAATGTTCACTTTTATATTTACACACGCTCTATCTCTGATATTGCGCACTTTATCCCATAAATATAGCACACATTCAGAGTATATTTCTTCATATATATATATATATATATATATATATATATATATTTAGGCAGCATCTTTTCATTCATGCACGTTTCAAATCATCTATGTAAACAATGACAGACTATCATCACTGTCGTATATTGTTTAGTATGTTGTATCTGACATCTTTGATAATGGCTTATGTAAGCCGAAAGCTTAGATTGTATTAAAAAAATATGGATTAATATTGTGAATTTCTTTCTTCGTTCAACGATAACGTTATTAAACTTATCAGACGTTACGAAAAAAAAATTTTACATAAAATAAACACTTGCCTATATTATTTAATGAAACGTGCATATATATATATATATATATATATATATATATATATATATATATATATATAATCTTTGGTTTATGCATTTATTTATAGGTTTTAAATGAGTACAAAAATATTAGTCATAAATATTTACCAGCATCTAGAAGTGAAGGGACTTACAGTCAAACGATATGAATTCCCAACTTTATACCATCACCATGACTTCATACCACCAACTTTCTTCATATATATATATATATATATATATATATATATATTAGGCAACGTTTGAAGGGTCTCTTACTATTTATCATTTTACAAGTCGATACGTTTTCATGTTAGCTTCAATCTAACTTATAATTAAAATCAAGCTGCCTGAACACCTTTTTTTTTTATTTTTCAAATTGACCTGAAAATGTCAACCTCATATTCTAACTATTTTTATAAGGCCCTTCCTTCTGTGGTTCAGAGAGTGGAAATCAACTTTAAATGTATATTATCCATATTATTCATCATCCTTATTATTATTATTATTATTATTGTAGCTCTTCTCGCCATTAACAAAGGAGGCGATTGGTTGTTGGGGACATTTTGTTGTTTTGTCATTCTTATGACGTAGAATCACATGAAGTTGACTCATTTTATAGTCCACCAATAGAAGGTTAACCAATCAGAAGACGTAAAATATTCAATCCGTCGTGTATAAAAGCAGCCATTTTGTTTACTCTCTCCGAATGTCCAGTGCCAGCTTGTCGGGCGAAGAGAAACAGGACGAACTACGCTCTGCTACTTTACCAAAATATCCACTGCTAACCTGAACTACGCTTCCCTACTGTCTTCGAAATATTCACTGCTAACCTCTGGATTCTATACTCAAAGACGACCGTCATCGCGAACAACAACCTATGTCAATATAAATGAGACGCTACAAAATATAACCTATAAATTTATATCCAATGAATGCAACAAGAATCTCCCTTTACCCGATTACATGAAGAAGTGGGAACAGAATGTTAAAATCACAGGGCCTGATTCAGGCACCTATGTCAATACAACTATGATATTTGATGGAAAAGCAGATGGTTCTAAGAGCAGAGTCAACTGTGCAGTACATATCCCTGCCCTATAAATACGGTCATAAAATCTCCGTATATGTTGTCTTCTAAAAATATAATTTTCGAATGGACCCTAAAAGAGATAATGAATGATTAAAGGAACATTTCTTTTAAGCGGTGAATTGATGTTTTCAGTGTTACTGGCTACAAGAATTGCTGATATATTTTTTTAATTGGTTGAGATTGGACAGTTTGAATGTCAACCGTTTCCTTTGATGTGGAGGGTCTGAGTAATCCCAGAAAGTACTTGTATTTATTGTAGAGAAAGAGATGAGAAGTCCCTAAGTGTTCTTTGGGACTAAAGAGGTTCTTTAAAAGAGCAAATGTCGAGAAGGATTTCTTTTAGAAAACAAAAGGATACGGGAAGAAAGAATTTATCTTCCGTAAAGAAGTAAAACACGTGCAGTTTCAATAATTTGTACAAACACGTATTTTAAGGAAAATTTCCCCTTCCTCGGCCGCATATTAAAAGAATGAATTTTCCATTCGGACGGGAGGAAAATTAAGGAGAGGAAAGAAAAAAGAAAAAAAAGGAAGCTGGGTCTCCAAGGAAAAGGGAACTTTATTTCCAAAAGAAAGAAAAATAGAAAGAAAACAAATTTTGAACTCTGAAAAAAAAATGTATATAGACAGGCTTTATTTACACCGTTCGGACTATTGTCTTCATTTTTGTCGCCATATTTATTACAACGTTTCGGCCGTTGTACGCTCCGGTATTCTTCGGGTAGTTGGAATGTCGAACTGAACCCTTTATTTCGCTTAGTGGGGTAGACTGTTCTAGTTCCATGTGCCATGTTTAATGACACATGACACAGTGGAAAAGGCGTTAGTTAGATCCAGTAACAGAACACAAAAAGTGTCAGTTCAATACCTGGTTAAGGCAGTGGAGAACTTTCGGGGGAAATTAACAGGAGATAACTAATAACTGACATCCATTAAATATGGCACGTAGAACTAGAACAGTCTATTCCAGTGAGCGAAATAAAGAGTTCAATCCGACATTCCAACCACCTGAATTGTAAGGGCATTAAAGGGCATTTGAACTCATAGATAATGTTCGCTCTTTGTAATTTTGACTTCGTTGGTGTGTTGTTATTTTTGAGGATAAGGTTGGCCTTCTTAAATTTTTTATAATAGATAATAAGTTTGATTTTTTTATCCGGGTCAATAGGAGTAGTATATTTCTTTATAATATGTCTTAGAGCAGATTCATCTTGCTTGTAATTAATATGCATTTGGTTTTTTTTAATAAATGTGTATGTGATTTTTAGTTGTGTGTTCGCTATCATTATTACTTGCTTTGTGGAGGAATATTCTAATTTGTTGGTCTATAAGGTAGTTAGGGAAACCGTTGTTAATTAGTGTTTGTTTAACTTATTATCTATTATAAAAAATTTAAGACGGCCAACCTTATCCTCAAAAATAACAACACACCAACGAAGTCAAAATTACAAAGAGCGAACATTATCTATGAGTTCAAATGCCCTTTAAGGAACTGCGTTCCTCACCAAACCGGACTCATAAATAATTACATCGGCTACACAACCACATGTTTATCCAGACGTCTTACATTACACCTATCTGATCACAGTTCCATCAGAACACGTTTAAACACACGCTCAGATTTACCCGACACTATTAGGAACATACTAGTAGAAAACACTAATATATAACTGCATCCACTTGCAAAAAAAGACTAAAAATAATGGAAGCTCTAATAATAAAAAAGAAAAAGCCAACTCTTAACAATATCAACTATGAACAAAGCCATAATGTGTTAACCGTATTCGGAAACTAAAACATCACTACCACACACTGAACATACATAGAACACACACTCTACTAAGCTGATAATTGAACCATCCTTGATAATGGCTAAAGGTATAGCCGAAAGCGCTCGGAAACACAGAACATTCGGACAGTTCTTACACACTCTTTGTCCAGAAAAGAAAGCTCTTGTCAGAACACAAGAAAAATTAAATAAAAAGCTCAACCGTAGTACCTTGTCTGTCGTTTTTAATGAAACAAGCATAAAGGAAGGATTGCTGCCTAAATATACAAATATATATATGCACACATACACACACACACACACACACATATATATTTATATATATATATATATATATATATATTTATGTCTTTATATATATTATATGTATGTATGTATTTATATATATTTTATATATTTATGTATTTATGTATTCATATATATATATATTATATGTATGTATTTATATATAAATTATATATACCTATGTATTTATATATATATATGTATTTATATATATATATATTATATATGTATTTATATATATTATAGATGTATCTATTTACACATATATATATATATGTATCTATATATACATTATATATATGTATGTATTTATATATTATATATATATGTATGTATTCATATAATATATATGTATGTATTTATATATATATATATATATATGTATTCATATATATATATATGTATGTATTTATATATATATATATATTCATGTATTCATATAATATATATGTATTTATATATATATATTATATGTATGTATTTATATATATATTATATGTATGTATTTATATATATTATGTATGTATTTATATATATTATATATGTATGTATTAATATATATTATACGTATATATTTATATATATTATATACATGTATGTATTTATATATAGATATACATATTATATATATGTATGTATTAATATATATATATATATATTTATGCATTTATATATATATATATATATATATATGTAAAAAAATATTTACATATATATTATATGTATGTATTTATATATATATTATGTATATATATATATTTATATATATATATATGTATTTATTATATTATATATATATATATGTAATATGTATATATATTATATATATACATATAATATATGAAGTATATATATATATATTATGTATAAACATATATATATATATGCATGAATATATATATATATATATATATATATATATATATATATATAACCTCACAAAGAAGTAATTATACAAAGAATTAGGAATGTTAACGGGCTTATTGTCGAAATGATTTCGCTAACAAGACTCAATGAGACATTAACTTAATATAGATTCCTTGAATAATGAAATTTATAGGCCGAGTTCATGTAGGGCAGACCAAAAGATCTATATGGAAAAATTACGCCCCCCCTAGATGCTAATTTGAAATTGAATTGAGGAAGTCAACGGATATCCAGGCAAAGCGGAAACCATATAGTTTGTCAAATAGTAGATCATAGGATGAAAGTTGCTTAACTACATATATATATATATATATATATATATATATATATATATATATATATATATATATATGTATAAAACAGTAAGATTTACGAATCCTGTGTTCTTAGTAATTTTTTTAAACATAAGGTTCCCGCGCTACACAGGATTTACCATGTTTCAAAGCAGAAACTAAAATTTTAAATATAATTATAAAATTAAATTATAAATCCATAGCTACGTTCCATTCTCAAGCGATTTTTGCAATAACCTACTGAGAAATTTACTTAATTTATAAGCACAATCTTAATATTTTAAGCTATTAAGGTTACGGAAAATTCAATCCTTTTGATAAGGTGTAGTTGGGATTTAATTTCTCCAGACAAATGTATCAAATATGTTACTTTCAAAATCAGGTTATGTTAAGGTGGTGTAGAGGTGCTTGCTCACAAACAATGACATACGTTTTTCACGTGTAGTCTGTGTTTTTCAATGATAAAACGATTTTGCCATTTTTATTTGGCCGCTTAATTTAAAATTTTATGCACAAAGATTTCTTAAAGGGGTCCTCTGAGTATGAGCAAGTCTTATTTTATAATATTTAAAATCTATTCTTACTAATTTAAAGCACTGTTCCTACTCCTAATAACTAATAGACTATACGTTATTTTTTACAAATGAATATATTAGAATTCATTCGCATTTTTAAAACAATTATTAATCAAAATCAAATATAAATATGTATGTTTCTTCTTTTATCTCTTTTTCAAAATTAATCATTATTTAAGGAAAATATTTGTCAGTGTCTGCAAAAAAAAGCTATTTCTTTTCTTTGATTAAGTAGCCAACAAATAAAGGATTACTTAGGATTATAACTATGGATCAACACCAAAAAAGTTACTAATTGGTTTACTAATACTAAGGAGAAACCAAATTGTTCACTAATACAGTTTGATATTGAGAATTACTACAATCGATATCAAAGGAACTCTGGCAGAAGAGAAGTAAAGAAAAACATTATTATGAATGCAAATAATCGGTACTCATATATAATGAAGAACAATGGATTAATACTCTAATGACCATTTCGACATCACAATGGTATCATTAGACTCTTTGGTTCTTCTGATCATAGTGGTCTTTGTATATTATATAATGTTACAGCTTATCGCGAAATTAGTATTAATGACATTGGATTGTACAGAAATGATGGTCTTATGGTTATAAAGAATTCTACAAACTTTAAAATTGATACAATTAGAAAACTATTATGCAGAGAAATGAATTGCCTGAACCTGGAAATTACTGTGTACTAAATTGATAAAAGAGAACTTCCTTGATATAACATTAGATTTAATGAATAATATATGCATAACTTACAAAAAGCCCAAAATTAATCCTTTGTATATACATCCTAAGTCTAATCCTCCTCCATCTGGAAATTCCTGTGTAGCGATGGAACCATATTTTTAAAATAGAAAATAATTATAATATATATATATATATATATATATATATATATATATATATATATATATATATATATATGTGTGTGTGTGTGTGTGTGTGTGTGTGTGTGAAAATTGTATATAAATATAAATAAATATATATATGTATAATTATTTATATATTATATGCGGTACTTATTAGAAAGCGCTCAATATCAGAGATGGAAACTAACATATTTGGTTGGATAGATGTGATTGACCCTGGGTTTCACGTTTTTAGCGATCGTCAGGCAAATTTGTCTGACGATTGCTAAAGCTGAAACCCAGGGTCACAAACTCATATCTATCCAACCAATATATATATATATATATATATATATATATTCTTAAAAATACATTTATAAAATACTACGGTATGTGCTGATCAGTGCATCAGTGATGTTACCCTGGTTTATTTACCGATTTCTGGTATTGCAACATCAGATTAGTTCTGCCAGGTACCCCGACCTGTTAACAGGCCACCTCCCCGCATAATTCGCTCCACGATGTGATTTTGATAACAGAAAATGTATTAATAATCAGGAGGTAGATTTTTTTCTTTTTTAATGGCTGTGAAACTTGCATTAGCCAATCAGAATTTTCTTGTGTGCTGTCTAGAAGTAAAAGAACAAAAAGCGCGACATGCTCGCGATTTCTAGTTTTGCCTCTTCTGCACATGCGCCAACGTTATGGTAAGTCTTTTCTTTTACATTTACTTGAGGACTTCTTCATTGCTTAATCCATGGGTCATACCTTTTCAGCCAAATCCCCCGGGATCCTTCCTCTGAGTTTTCTTTCAATACTTTCTATTTTGCGGCTCCCACGATTCCAATTTTCGCTAATGCTTTGCTCATTGATTGTCCTACAAAACCTTTGCATTCTTTTTCCATCGGACTGAAGTAAATTTTCCAACCATTTTGCTTGCACCTTTCGAACAATTCCTAGTATTTCTCACTCTTTCTTTCGTTGGCCAGCTTGATGTTTTCTTCCCAAGCAACCCATAATTCCCAAATTAATAACTTCTTCACGCTATTCGAATAACCTAATTGATCGGGACGAAGAGTTTTCTGTACTATATGATTTGGGAATTTCATTTTTTTTTCAGGTTCGCGATCAGCTGCCAGTCGGGTGCTGTTGAAATTATGTTTGGCGTGTTCTTTTCAGATCCTGTTTTCTTTCCCCCGGCCTTAACAAAATGTATTACCGGCTCTCTTAACCCTTGGGAGCATGTCGCAAACCGATTTTAGTAGGAACTAAATTCTACTAAAGTCAGCGCGCCAGCAATCTGTCCAATATATCTTACGCTGTTCAGTTCTTTCTCATTTTGTTCATGCTCCTTGTTAGCGCAGCTTAACGATACTCTAACGGTTTTCCTCTGACCCTGCTCGAACTTCATTTTGTAATAACTGGCGCCTTTCTTTA
The DNA here is from genome assembly GCA_903632075.3 of Acanthosepion pharaonis. NCBI lineage: Eukaryota > Metazoa > Mollusca > Cephalopoda > Sepiida > Sepiidae > Acanthosepion > Acanthosepion pharaonis. The sequence continues at coordinate 1,026,792 of CAHIKZ030004191.1, forward strand.
CCTGGGGCCTTATTGTAAAGTTTACTGGGAAAGTAGCCCAGTCCTGCTTACCCTTTTGCCGTGATTACTATTAAGGCTTTTTTTGTTTAGCCTCTATTCTGCCACAGCTGATTCCATTGCTATTTACTCCTGTCTAAATACCAAATCTGGTATCGCTGACAAAACTAACATGGCCGTTGGTCCCGAAACGTTTCTTGATTGGGGCAGGAAATAGCTGCTTAACTGTAATACTTTTAAAACAAAACTGCTGTCTATTATCCCCCACAGAGAACGCTCCCTGCCTCCCATTCGAATGTCTGATGCTCAGATCCACGAGAGCATCTCTTTGCAACTTCTTGGTCTCATATTGTCCACTTACCTCAGATGGAATAATTACATTGAATCTACCGCAAGGATAGTTGTTTCTCTGTGTCGTGACAGAAAGTTTTTCTCGTGCGAGTTTATCCTTCAAATCTATAACTCAACCATTGGCCTTGCATGGAATATTGCTGTCATATATAGTCTAGAGGCCCCGCTGTTCGTCTTAGGGTCCTCGACAAAATCTTCCCAGAATGCATGAATTTAAACGTGCCACTAGGTCGGCATCTCAGTCCCACATTTTCACTGTCGAAACAGTTAAATGTAGACGTCTTTTCTACTCCAATAAGTTCATGTTTCGCATTTCCCGTCTGTGGAACTCCCTTCCTCTTACTTGCTTTCCTGATAGCTATAATCTCCAATTATTCAAATGTAATGTTAATCGACATCTCCAGATGCTTTGATCTATTTCCCATCCTTCTCTTCATTCTTTCTTTTTCAAGCCTCTACCCTTTGCTCCCACTAGTAGCACTCCCATCTTACCTGGAATGAAAAGTTATATATATATATATATATATATATATATATATATATATATATATATATATATAAGGTGTGCTATATTTACGGAAAAAAATGCTCAATATCAGGGATAGAGCGTATGTAAATATAAATATAAAAGTGAACATTGAAGTCAAAACTCAGAGGCGACAGGCATTTTCATACTAGACGCAATCATCAGGCTGAGACTGTTGCATTTTCCTCAAGAATTTATATATATATGGGGCAGTGGTCCATTGTGGATAATCCATTCTGGCGGTTATTTTGGCGCGAGTGGCTTGTTTATTTATTTGGGTTAATTTATTTTACTTGTTTTTTATTTTCATTTTTTATTTTATATTTATTTATTCTTTTCGGTTTTCTATGTTTTATTAACGCGGTAAAAATTTTTTTGAGTGCTTAGGTCGCATATTTTACTTGTTTTTGCTTATTTATCTTTATTTTTATGAGTTCTAACGGTTATTTTAGCGGGAGCGATTTATAATTTGTTCATTGACTAATATATTTTGGATTAATTTTTACTTGTTTTTCTTATTTATTTGCATATTTTTTATTTATTTTTTTTTATATTTTATATACTCTATTTGGCTTTCTATTTTTGGTTAACGTAGTCATTTTTTGATTTCTTAACATAAAAAATTGACCATGTATTACAAATTCTCGTCGTTGTGACACAGTTAAATTTCTATCTTATATTTGATTTAACCCATAAAACCGGTTTTTATCTCGGTTATTGAAAACAAAAATTTGTTTGGGTAGCATACTACGTAAACAAAAATAAATATAATTTTCAATAACCAAGAATTAATAATTTAACACAGGAAAGTTCCATTTTGCCAAAGAAAAATATAAGTAAAATAAAATTAAATACAATCTTTGAGGGAAATTAAACTTTAAGCTTTTTAATACAAACTTTTGTGTCTGCATATATTTCTGAGATGAGGTATTATGTACATTATTTACATTATTCGGACTATTGACCTCATCTTTGTCGCCATATTTACCACAATTTTTCGGCCGTTGTACGCTCCGGCCTTCTTCAGGTGGTTGGAATTTCGAACTGAACCCTTTATTTCGCTCACTGGAGTAGATTGTTCTAGTTCCACATGCCATGTTTGATGGATGTCAGTTATCAGTTATCGCTTGCTAATTTCCCTCTGAAAGTTCTCCACTGCCTTAACCGGGAATTGAACTCACACTCTTTGGTTCCTGTTACTGGATCTAACCATCGCCTTTATCCACTGTACCATGTGTCCTTGAGGAGAAAGGACTAAGCATAAATTACAAGAAGATAGAGTTCAGTAAGAGCATGAGCCCGGAATGCGATTTGCAGGTCGGGAACACTAGAATCAAGCAGACGAGGAATTTTAAATATCTGGGAAGCGTCTTGACACTGAGATCTGTGGGCGTATTGGGATGGTCAGGGACACATTCCAAAAGTTGAGCAGAGTATTGCGAGACAGGAGGAGTTCTTTGCCAACTGAGAAAAGGATATTGAGCAGTCACATGACACCTGTTCTTCTTTACGGCAGCGAATGTTGGACGATTTTCTCAATGAAGAATAGACTCGAGGAGACGGAGATGTGGTTCTACAGAAGGATGCTGAAGATATCATGGACCGAGCGTGTGAGAAACGATGAAGTCTTAGAGAAGTTGCAAACAAGGAGAAGGCAGAGGGAAGTAACTTTCTGAGAGCTGCAAGCAATAGAGGGAAGCGGAGCGCCATGATCGCCTACGTCCTGAAATAAAAAGAAAAGATGATAACGAAAGTAAAGCAATATGTTAACTGTAACAAGGTGTTTATGTAAGTGATTTACGTAAACAAAATTGTATTTGTATTGTTTAAAATCTTACCCAATATTTTTAATAAAAAGGACATCTAACTTTATTTAATAAGCTTTTCTATTCTTTTTTCAACTGGATGTTTTATTAATAAATATACTTTGTTCATTACGTTTCCAAAAACAACTGTAGAGCCGGAAAATAATGAATTTTAATCATTGCATCGGAATTGGTAATTCAGAATAGTTTCTGGAATTGTATCGGAATCGGTAAATATAATGGTACCGTCTCATCACTAATATATATATATATATATATATATATATATATATAATAAATGGATAGGTACAATTTATTTATTAAAGACATTTTTATTTAGGTTTAACGTTGTTATTTTATAGATACAAGTATTTAAGCAAATGCTCTGTTTATGATAAACAGTATTAAATAACATTTACCGGCCTGAATGTCCGAGAAATTTTCATAGAAAATATTCGTTCATAGACAGGATTCGAACCTGCATCCTATATAGGCCGGTAAATGTTATTTAATACTGTTTATCATAAACAGAGCATTTGCTTAAATACTTGTATCTATAAAATAACAACGTTAAACATAAATAAAAATGTCTTTAATAAATATATATATATATATATATATATATTCGGTCTGAAGAGATGTGTATGTAAATATATTCATGAAATAAATTATAACCAAGATGGATTTTTACAGATTTTCTTCTTTTCTTCTTATAATTATTTTACTCTCTGTTACATAGATTAATGTCGTCCTTGAAATTATCCCTACCAATAACCAATTGGTACTAACACACACACACACACACACACACACACACACACACACACACGCGCGCGCACGCACACACACACACACATATATATATATATATATATATATATACATAAAACTTTTTAGTTATCTGTTTGGATAAGTCTTGTTCTTATGTACATCGTCTTTGTCATGTTGAATTGATAATGTTAATTATATTTTATGAATATGTCCTGAAGATGGTTTATTAGACCGAAACGTCCGACGTTGACATATTAACATTAAAACAGCATAATTGCATATAAGGATTTTTGTTTGTTTTTTTTTCGTATATGTTTTTCTTCATTATATATATATATATATATATATAAGTCTTTGAAAGCAAAATCATCAAACTAGTATAGAAGCTGACAAAAACCTCAAATGATAGCATATATATATATATATATATATATATATATATATATATATATATAGGGCATCTAGAGACGTCGATTGATATTACATTTGCATAGTTTAAGATTATAGCTATAAGGGAAACAGGAAAACATGATAATGAAATAACGAACGCAAAAGAAGTGAGGCGTGAATTTAAAGAAAAATCTAGAAGAATAGAAAAAAAAACCAACAACAAAGTCTTTCTTTTTATGTCACTGTTCTCCGTTCAAGTGGAAAGGTTGTTTGCATTCATGCAAAGAAATTAAAAAGAATATTTCTAGCTATTTATTTTTTCTCGTTTGATATAATCGGCAAATGCACGTCAGGCTATATGATGGTTATGTATAGGATACAGGTTCGATTTCTGTCGGAGGACGCATATTTTTCTATTACAATTTCTTGGATATTCAGGCTGGTAAATGTTGTTAATACTGTCTATTATAAACAGATCATTTACTTAAATATTTGTATCTATAAAAAGAACGTATAAACATAAAAAATGTCTTAAAATAATTGTCGGAATTTGTCCATTTCATAATGTGTGACGTCATCTGTTTACATTTGTATACGCATCGAGCAGATATGAATGTATGAGAGAAAATCATGGAGAATTGTAGTTCAAAGACAGTAAAATCGACCTTACTAACCGAACGCTCTTCTGTGGCGAGATCGGTAAATGTACGTCAGGCTATATGACGGTTTTGTATGGGATACAGGTTCGATTCCTGTCGGAGGACACATATTTTCTATTACAATTTCTCAGATATTCAGGCCGGTAAATGTTGTTAATACTGTTTATAATAAACAGCGCATTTACCTAAATATTTGTATCTATAAAAAGAATGTATAAATATAAAAATGTCTTAAAATAATTGTCGGACTTTGTCCATTTCATAATGTGTGACGTCATTTTTTTGACATTTGGCTGCGTATTGAGCAGATATGAATGTACGTGAGAGATTCATAGCAGATTGAAGTTTAAAGATAGTAAATTCGACCTTGCTAAGGTGTTATCAATTAAAATAACAGTTCTGTTGAGAAACTAATAGCAATGTACAAAAAGAAAAAAAAAGATAATAACATCAAGATCATACATGCCTATTCTCGTTTAAGCGATCACATCAGCTAGAGCGGCGAACAAATCCCTGCTCAGGCACGTGTGCGTTTTCTAAACACCCGCAGGACCCACATCTATGCTGAGCGCACCTTAGTTACATTTCCTGGGTGAAAGCCCATAAAGAGTCAGGACCGGCAGTTCGAACAACGACAGTAGCATAAACCATCGATAGCGATGACTTGTGACGTCATGTAGTAAAAGCATAGACTGCTTCGGGCGGTTGAACGAAACGTTCAACCCTCTCGCTCAAAAGCCTTGTGTCAACCAGTGGTAAGCTTTGAAAAGGTGCCAATTGTCAAGATCAGCGGCCCAGACAGATAACATCAATAGGTTTCAGAGTTGGAAAGCTCCTCGGTCATGCCGCAATGATCTATGCATTTACCCATAAACATGTGAATATATATATATATATATATATATATATATATATATATATATATATATAATACAAAAATTAGTAATTCGTAGGATAATTCCAAAGAGGATAGTAATCTAAAGACAGTTCAATATAAGTAACAGAGCTATATAATATTAACAACTAAAGACAATCCTTAAAAATACATTTCGATTATAGTTACATTATATGAATATATTTAAATATTAATCTATTCAGACGGAATGTTTTTAAGAGATAAAACAACTTTGTCCACACAAAACAAAAGGCAGAGGAAAAAAGGGAAAAAATAGAAAAAGGAAATTTATTTATAATAAAAAAGGAAGAAAGAAAAATAAAAATTTCAATAGAATTTTTTTTTTAAATTTAGAGAAGAAAGAAAGAGAGAGGGAGACAGAGAGAGAAGTAAAGAAAGAAAAGGAAGAAAAATTAATGACGCAGCAATAGGCTGACCTAGAAAGAAATAGATTTTTTAAGGTTTTCATTTAATTATATATATATATATATATATATATATATAATATAGAGAGACAGAGAGAGAGATAATTTTATACGTTACTTATATAAACACAAATATTTAAGTAAAGGCTCTGTTTATAATAAACAGTATTAACAACATTTAGACGGAACCATCAGGTAACCTGAATTGCTATACCAGTTTAGCTATATAGGAGCGTTTGGTTAGCGATTTTACTGCTTTCAACTATAATATGATGGTTATATAAACATATTGACATCTATATTGAATCCACATACAATTTAGTCTTGCTCACATGAGACTCAGAAATAGAAAAACACTGTATATATATATATATATATATATATATATATATATATATATATATATATATATATATATTTTTTTTTTTTAACATTTCACCCCAAGCAAGGCGGGAGCCACTAGGACGCAAGGGGTTACAGAAAATAGGAAGAGCAGATAGGAGTGATAGAAGAAAAGGATGAGGGTAGTAGATAGATTAAGGCAACTGAGATGTCGATTGACATTACACTTGAATAGCTGGAATTATAACTCTCAGGGAAACAGGAGAAGGGAAGAGAGTTCCACAGGCGAGAGGTGCGAGACATGAAGCTATTAGAGTAGAAGAGACGGCTACATTTAGGCGTTTCTGACAGTGAAAGGGTGAGAGCGGATGCCAGCCTCGTAGGGCGCTTGAACTCATGAAGTTTGGGAACCAGCGAAAGATTATTAATAGAAAACTTATAAGTATAAGAAACTATACTCGTTCGGAAAACCTTCGGTGTCTTGATTTGCAAATAATCAAACCAATACGAAAGGCGGGTGGGGGAGGTAAAAAAAATAAAAGAAAGAACCAAAAACATGTACGTTAGAAGAAAATAATCGTCTAGCATTTAAGTCCAAAGAAAAAGAACCCGATACGAGTAAGTAAAATAAGTAAATAAAGTGCTCAATACAGTGAGTTGAGCAGACCTAGTTTAACCTAGAGAGCCAGACAATAATATGATGTGAAGTTTGTGTCTATATATAACGTGTAAAATTTCTCTATATATATATTGTCTAGCTCTCTAGGTGTAACTATATATATATATATATATATATATATATATATATATATATATATATAAGTTTGACCGTTGCAAATAAGCAAAAAATATTGACATAAGAGAATTTTAGTAGATAACTCCAAAATTTTATGTAGGACACAGTGCAAAGAAAGACTCGACATGTTGGAAGTTATTTTAATAAAAAAAAGTAGCAGCGAATATTAAATGATTTATATTTCTTCATAGGAGACTATATTGAAGTATGTTTAACATCGCCTCTCTCTCTCTTTATATATATATATATATATATATATATATATATATATATATATATAGAATATATTTTGACATCATTTTTTGCTTGCTAACACGTGTTAGTGAAAAGAACAGATATTTTATGTCTATTAAATCTATAAGATATAAATAAATATAAAAGTGAACATAGAAGTCAACACTTAGGAGGCGACAGTCTGTTTCATGCTATATGCAATCGTCAGGCCACATATACTGTTATTTTTCTCGGCTATTTTATATATATGGGTTAGTGGTGCATTGTGGGTATTCTATTATGGCGGTTAACCGGAAGTCCTTTGTTTATTTATTTGGGTCAAATTATATTGTTTGTTTTTATTTTTTGTTTTTATTTTATTTATTTATTAACGTAGTAAAAATTTGTTTATATCACTTATTTAACAGTTTTGTTTTGGTTTGGGAGTTTAATTAAAGCTATTTGTTCAATTTATATATATATATATATATATATATATATATATATATATATCTTTGTTCTTGGCTTGGCTTCGTGAACGAAGATTTATGAAATGGGATAAGGCAAGCTGATAGCCAGCCAGGCCGATACGGGACAGGCAAGGGCGCAAGACTGCAATTAAAGGTCTGGTATAGCTGCTGAGGTGGTCCTTTCTCCTGTGGCATTTCTCCTTCAGGTGCGGGAGTCCTCGAAGGTGAAGACAGCCTGGTGGACGGTGCGGCGCCAACCTTGACGGTCAGCAGCAAGGGTCGACCACTGGCGATTGTCACTGTGGCAGGTACCCGGGAACTTTTGAGGGAGTCCTTATAACGCTTCCTTGGTACCCCCGATGTATATATATATATACACAAATGTAAAATAACGAAGAGTAAAATTTCAGCGTTCAAATACAATATAGAGCAATAGATATTATTTATTATGCACTGTTATATATATATATATACCCACTACAAAATTGTACATCTTGTTTCAACTTAAAAATTAACGTTTCTTTTTAGGTGGAAACCATGGGGGGTACAATCATGGTACAGTCAAGGGATCCCACCTGAAGAAACGTTAATTTATAAAAATATGTTCTAATGTAGTGCAATATATATATATATATATATATATATATATATATATATATATATAGTAATGTCTTTGAGAGTGAAGAATAGCTTTTATTATGTGCCCAATACGATTGGCCAGCTGCTCAGAACGAATCTTTTGAGACAACCTGCAAAACCTGGAAATTCAAAAACGCTGAAAAATATACAAACATTGAGTCTTCTTCTTCCCATATGGGTTGTGTGCCTTCATGATTTGGGATCATGGATCTCGACATCTTCCTGCCACGTGTTTTATAAGCAACGTTTGCCTCCTAACTATCTCTCCTATCTCCTGCCTCTCATCTATCATATTATAATTCTTCTAGTTACTATGTGAGTTAGCAAGACAACTGTTTATTTACATTTTGAATCCGAGGAAAAAAAAGTTGATAGAAAAGTAGTTTTGGTCTTAGTGAGAAAATAAAAACATAAATAATAATAAAATAGAAAAACAAAAAAGAAAAGGTGGAAATGTCGATAAATTGTTTATTATTATTATTATTATTATTTTATTTCGTTTCATATTCTGGTGTCTCTCTCTGGGTCCCTCAGAGACCTCTTTGGCATCCTCTTTTTTGAGCATTTTGTTATTAAAAATCATATATTTTTACATAGATAAAGCCCTTCGTGAAGTGTATATATATATATTTCTTAAGGCATGGGATATAGGAATTGTAATAGCTTTTCCAATCAATCCGAATATCAAACCGAATTGTTGATCTCTTCATGTGCTACATTTTAGCGATTTCGAATTTACGTTTTGTATTTTGTCAGTTTTTCAAGATCTTCAAAGAGACACTACAGTCTGCAGGGACTGTCATGTCGATAAAAGGCACATTTTATCTTTTGCGGTCGCTCATCACGATGTCTGGGCAACAAGCTTTGTTCGGTCTGTGTTTAGTAAAACTGTTAACATTGTTACATGTCCAATCTCCGTATCCGGGTCTGGGTTGTGTTCATATAAACAACTTTCCTTTCCATAAAATTGCAGATTTTCCACTTCAATCCAATCAAGCACCTTACACAAGATCAACAATAACACAGTAAAAATCAGCTACAGCTGCACCTGAAAAACAAATAAAAAAAAGCAATAGGAAAATTATCAACAAACCACACGAACAAATTAAACCCACGTGCAGCTGCAGAATAAAGAACGAATAAAATAAACGGAAATTGTTTGCAAAAAACGTAATATGCCAAACCACGATAAAATCACCAGATAGTGAAGAAAAAAGTATACATAGGAGTAACTGAAGGACCCTGGAAACAAAAAATTATAACACAAAACATCTTTCACAAATAGTAAATATGCGAACAGTACAATGCTTTCTAATATATCTGGGAAATTAAAAACAAAACGCACATCTGTCAAAAATATCTTGGAAGATAAGGAAAAATCATCGGCCTACAACAACCAATCAAAAACTTGCAAACTTTTTGGAGGAAAAATTATCATTACTTTTCCAGACCAAAATAAATTATTAAATAAAAAGATCCGAGCTCATCTCAAAATGCAGGCATGAAAATAAATTTTTACTACGTAACCTAAAAAAATGAAAAACGGAAAAAATAAAATAAAAAAATAAATATACAAATAAAAAAAAGAAATAAAAATAAAATAAATACTATGTTGCTTAAAAACCGAAAATATACAATAAAATAAATTGACCTAAATTCATCCAATAAATAAACAAACCAATCCCAAATAAAGATAATATAAAACCTGTTCCCGCCAAAATAATAGTAGAATGTACCACAGCAATCAACCCCAAAATTGAACAAATAGCTTTAATTAAACTCCCAAACCAAAAACAAAACTGTTAAATAAGTGATATAAACAAATTTTTACTACGTTAATAAATAAATAAATAAATAAAATAAGAAACAAAAAAAAAACAAGCAATATAATTTGACCCAAATAAATAAAACAAACGACTTCCGGTAAAATAACCGCCATAATAGAATACCCACAATGCACCACTAAACCGTATATATATAAATCGCCGAGAAAAATAACAGCATATTTTATTTGAAACAGACTGTCGCCTCTAAGTGTTGACTTCTATGTTCACTTTTTATATATTTACACGCTCTATCTCTGATATTGAGCAGTTTATTCCATAAATATAGCATACCTTAAGACTATATTTCTTTATATATATATATATATATATGTGTGTGTGTGTGTGTGTGTGTGTATTCACTAAAAATAACGTTTATAGCAATAATAAGTAATAATGGATTAAAAGTGGTTAAAAAACTTTAATTATTCCTTTTGAATATATTTTATTTAGTGAATACCGTAATAATACCTCTTCAGATCGAAATCTCTTTCGATCTTGAATATATATATATATATATATATATATATATATATATATATATATATATATATATATATATATATATATATATGTGTGTGTGTGTGTGTCTGTGGACACACACACACACACACACACACACACACACACACACACACACACACATATATATATATATATATATATATATATATATATATATATACACAGACACATACATATATGTTTCAGCGCGTGTGTTTGTGTGGAGGTGTAATAATTTCTTCTCCATAAACTGAAATCAATGATCCGTGCTCAAATTCTGGTAGATTCTGTTTTTGTTCCTTTTAAGCGCTAAGGCATAAGGCATGAATCCGTCTTCCCCCACCTCGCTACGGTTTAAATAATAATGTAGGCCTGACTCTTTCTTTGCGTGGCATCTAGTCAAGAAGAAGAGAACTTTGAATTCAAATCCAAGGAGGATCGTTTGGACAATTCCTGATCCCCATTCCTGCCATTTGGTATTTACTTGATTCCCACAAAATCAAGATGTGACACAAGGTCGTTTAACGTGGGAGACCCGAGCGTTTCCACTCAAAGGCCACTGGTCAAAATTGGTCATAGCTTGTCCAAGCTGGTCAAAGCCTAGTCAAAGGTGGTCATGACTTGTCCTAACATGTCCAGGCCGAAGCCAGTCCCAGCTAGTCAAAGCCTTGATCGAAATCCATTATTTGTCAAAAACCCCAGCCAAAAGGCCGAGGTGAATTATTCCTGCCATTTGACATACATCATGAATGCTTACAAGTGTTTAGCATTAAAAATATCAAATATGCCTATAATTTGAAATAATATCTCAAAATGCCCGGACACGAGCGCTGAATTCGACGAATGTAGAAAACTTATGGATCATCGAAAACCTCTCTGATTTTCGGTTTTTATTAATAACCTGTATTTCATCTAAAATGCTTAAACCTTAAAAGGAAATTATTTTCATCTTTTGAAAAATACACGTTTGCGATGAAGTCGTTAATCATTTTTTTCACTTTATTATGGGAACTAGATGAAATAAATTTGTAATGTTTGTTCTATTATACGAGAAGAAAACTGATAAGGTTTATTTTTATGTATGAGGTAGATGCCCTGTAAAACACAATCCAATAATATTTGGCCTGAACTGAAAAAGATAGGCTCCTTTGTCCGAAATGTTCGCCGACTTTGTCTCAGTTCACTGGAGAGTGGGCGATAAGATTTCTTCTTATTCAGAAAATAATATTTTGGAACTAATGAGAATTAGGGTTCTTCTTTCAAATTAATTATATATTCTGCCGGATTTTGACAGAGGAATAGAATGAGGGTACCGAAAGTCGTTGAGTTTACAATCCCTTTAACAATTGCAAAGCGTATATTATGTCACAAAGAGTATTCTTGTCAAGAAAGATCGCCATTACACGCTACATTCAAACAAAAGGATGTTCACATCAATACTGGAAAGAGCTATAACCGTTAATGGACTTGAGATTTTTTTCCCCACAAAAAGGGAATGAAGTCTGTTCGGTCAATGAATACCAAATGTCTCCACATAATTCGGACTATCATCCTCATCTTTGTAGCCATATTAATTACAACGTTTCGGCCGTTGTGCGCTCCGGCCTTCTTCAGGTGGTTGGAATGTCGAACTGAACCCTTTATTTCGCTCACTGGGGTAGATTGTTCTAGTTTCGCGTGCCATGTTTAATGGCTGTCATTTATTAGTTATCTCCTGTTAATTCCCCTCTGAAAGTTCTCCACTGCCTTAACCGGGTATTGAACTCACAACTTTTTGGGTCCTATCACTGGATCTAACTAACGCCTTTATCCACTGGGCCATGTGTTCTTGAGATATATATTGGTTGGTGTGACTACTTATATTTACATCTTGAACAGCCAATGAATACATCTCTCACCCTGTCCCCTCTGTCTCTCTCTCTCTCTCCTCTCTCTCTCTCTCTCTATATCTATATATATATATATATATATATATATATATATATATATATATATATATATATATATATATATATATATATATATATATAAAAAGAGCGGACCAGAATACAAATAAGCAAATATACCCCCGCCCACACACATATATATATCAATTTATAAATAATTAATTCATTTATTTTAATACGGCATAAATAAAAACGGTGCACCATTTTCAAATACATACTATAATAAGGTTTAAAATAACAAGCACACACACACACACATATATATATATATATATATGTGATGTAGTGTATCAACTAATAACATTTAAAAGTAATATATATATATATATATATATATATATATATATACATACATATGTGTGTGTGTGTGCGCGCGTATGTATAGCTATATACGTAGAAAATTCAATGACTTATGTACGTAATCGAAGTTTCTGATACATAGATCTCCCCGTCAGTGTAAGATAAAGCAATTTTACATTTTCTCAAACTGGTGGGCGTATATGCATCAAAATGTATAAACCCCCACCAATACTGGAGAGTGCTCTAATAACTACTGGAATTGAGAAATCTATTTTCCTGAAAAAGTATTTTAAGAGAAACACTTTAAAAATTTCAACTGAGAGTCATTCAATTAATTCCAGACATTTCTTTATGAGAAAACACCTAGTGTTTAACCAATATATTATATGGCGTCCAAACATTTAGTGAGGGTTTTTTTTTTTTGTTATTTTTTTAAGCGTTTCACCCCCAAGCAAAGCGGGAAGCCACTAGCACGCAAGGGGTTACAGAGAGTTGAAGCGAGAACAAAGAGTAGTGATAGAGGAAATGATGAAGAGAAGGTTAGTGGATAGATCAAGGCATCTGGAGACGTCGATTGACGTTACATTTGAATAGTTGGAGATTATAGCTATCAGGGAAACAGTGAAAAGGGAGGAAGTTCCACAGGTGAAAAGTGCGAGACAAGAAGCTATTGGAGTAGAAGAGACGGCTACATTTAACAGTTTCGGCATTGAAAGGGTGAGAGCGAGATGCCAGCCTAGTTGAACGCTTAAATTCATGAAGTCTGGGAACCAGAGAAAGCAGCTCATCGGAGCAATTACCGTGAAAGTATTTGTAAAAAAAAGACAGAGGGAGGCGACGGCACGTCTGTGAGAGAGCGACTGCAGACGAGATGCCAGATCAGGGCCAATTGCATTGCATATCTGTCTCTAGATTTTATCAAGGACCTTGAGACAAACAGAAGTGGCTCCAGACAATATATGGCAGCAAAACTCCATGCAAGGGCGAATGGTTGATTTACAGAAAATTATAAATCAACCTCTCCTATCCACCAGTTAGATTTGTCAGAAAGTGGTAACACTGACATGAAACTTTATACAGAATGCGTTAATTTATGTATATTATTATTATTATTATTGATTTAATATCTCGACATCAGTCACTTTCTCTCTGACGTGACCCGGCTTCCTCTTTTCTACAAATATTTTCATGGCAACTGCTCTGGCGAGATCTTATCCCTGGTACCTGGAACACATGAATTTAAGCGTGGTACTAGATTGGTGTCCCACTCTTACTGTCGAAATAGTTGAATTCAACCGCCAATTCTACTCCAACAGTTTCTTCTCTTGCACTTCCCTTCCGTATTTTTATTTCCCTAATAACTACAATCTTCAAAAAATTAAATGCAACATCATCTTCTGACTTCTTGAATTCCGTTCGACTTTTGTCCTCCATATTCTCAGTCTTCTCTTTCACTTCAACTCCCTGTTACTGTTATAGAGTAATTTCACAGTGGAGGCTTGTATTTCTCTAAGTCGGTCCTAAAATAGGTTCGACGTACAAAACGTTAGGAACTTGATATAATGTTACTTATTATAAAACGCAGATTGTGTGTGTGTGTGTGTGTGTGTGTGTGTGTGTCTGTCTGTCTGTTCGTTTATATATTGGATCGGATTTCCTACATTTTTCAACCGATTTCAACAAAACTTCACAGGACTACGTAAAATTACCTTGCGGTGGTTCTGACAGCGCCAAAAATTGGAAAAACACGATTGTTTTTGCATAAAATCAATTTGAAAACACGATTAAGAAGCATCGCTGAAATGAATGAAAGGGGGAAAACTCATATCGAGTTATATTTATTATACAACCCAGGTTGTTTGTGTGTGTGTATGTGTGTTCGTTTATATATGGGATCGGATTTCCTACATTTTTCAACCGATTTCAACAAAACTTCACTTTTTTTGGCAGGTAGTGTTTCTTATTGTCTTGCACACTTTTTCTTTATTTTTACATTCAAAATACTTTAAAAATTCCATTTACAAGACAATTGTTTATAATAAAATCTATTCAATCGGTAGACATTAACGATTGAAAACAATGTTTTTATTTGAGTTTGGGTTTGACCAATTCGTAAATAAAAAAAAATAAAAAAAACTAATTAAAACATGCGTGTCCGACATTCTTAAACAATAATCTTTGTCAATTCTATTTTTCAGTCTTTATGATGGTTGTTACTTGATCTATCTCTTACTGTTGCATCCCTGGGCAACGCCGGACTCTACTGCTAGTAGTTAATGACGCAGCAATCTAGTTGTGTTTGATAATTTAATATCCGACTAAACGGTCGTCCGGCATCGACTGACTCACCAACTCACTGAGCGACTGCTACTACTCCTACTTATTATAGGTGGGAGAGTCTATTAACTTGGCATGACATGAAAAAATACCTTCAGAATGAGAAAATCCCTCTGGTCCGAACTGAGGTAGCAAATTCGATTTGGAAAAGTTATATTTGAAATCCAGAACGTAGTCCTAAACTGATGCCGAACAAGAAAATATTAGAAACTGGAATATACGGTCTTTTGAAATCATATTTATGGTTATGTCTCCATCTTTTAAACCGAAATTTGTAATAAAAAGTGTAGTATTTGAAAAGGTAAAATATTTTAGATATTAAATTTGAATGACTGGCCGTCAGCAAAGCAATACTAGTTCAGGAAGGGACCTAATAATGAGAACAGTGTTGGGGTATTGAAAAAGAAAGACGCTACAACTTTATCTCAAATAAAAGCCAACAGATACTACAGGTTTGAAATAAAACAATTACAAAATATATGGAAAATTAGAATAATCTCTTTTTTAGAAATGTCTTGTGATATCAAAAAAATATTCAGGATTTTAAAAGTTTGGAATTTATAGGAAAATAAACAAATACAATGGGGCGGTATTGGAAACGCGACGAGCTGAAGCCATTGCAATACAGTAAAGTGATGAGATACGCAATGGTGGGCAATTGTTTCTTTTTTTTTTTTTGTCATTAAATAGAGACTGTTTCTGTTGCAGCGAGATAAGAAAACGGAATTTTTTTTTATTTATTCGCTTTTTTTCTTCTTGAAAGGAGAAAAAAAATGGATGATTGATTGGAATTTACTTCCAAAGATATCTCTTTATTTATTATTTAAACAGATGAGAACGCTGTGTGCTTTTTCTTTTCTTTTCAAAGTTTAGGAAGTATCAATTTTATCACCATCTGTTTTGTCATCTGTCTTTTGTGGTTTCCATGTTTTCTCAGGCAGTTCATTCGAATAGGACACAAACACAAACACACACACACCTGTACAAATAGACATATACAGATGCGCGTATATATATATATATATATATATATATTGTCGGATTAACAAATCTCTTTTATAAAAATTACTTTGCTAACATATCGGGAATGAACAAAAATTAACGGATGATGACATCGAAAGGTCTGAACGAGAGGCAAACATTTCTAAAATAGTATTCTGACTCCACCCTTTACCGTGGTGACTTCCAGTAGTCTAATTGGTAAAGTATACATTGTTTGAAAGTGCTTTCTCTGATTGTAAAAGAAATTCTGGTTTGACAAAACCCAATTTCCTTAGTAGAACATCTCACACTCTAGGTCGGTAGACATTAATTTCAATGTTATTAAAAAAAGGAAACATAAATGTCTACACTAACGCGTATACTCTTTCCATTTACTATTTATACAAACAATAATGATAATAATAATTGCTCTTGCAATATATTTGTAGATTCTTGCTAAAATCCAAAGAAGAATCAGCAATATTATTGATCCTGACCTGGTTCTTTCTCGGAGGCCGAAAACTTTTATCGGCCATCCTGAATAAATTCCCACCTAGATAAGCGTCTCGGCTTCAGTCATTTTCCCACCGCCGTAATGTGGCCTCCCTGTGTCTTTTCTATAAATAATTTCATGGTAATTATTCGGATGAGCTTTCACCTCCGTTTTTTTTTTAAGTCTCGTTTTTGACGTTAACTGAACTATTTGCAGACCAGTGCTGTTGGACGGAGCTCGTGTGCTACAGAAACCTTTTTAGATATTTATTACGGACTCTTTCGACTGAACAGACTTTGTTAAGTTGATCGAAATTTATTTTTTCCTTTATTCATTTATTCGTCTTTTTTTATTTAAGTTTTAATCTTTTCTTTGCAATTATTTTTTTTTTGTCTTCCCGCAGGCTTTTGTAGCCATCTTTATTTTTATTTTCCTGGTTTGACTAAAGTCTTTCCAAAATACTATATTTTTTATTTCGTTTTTCTTTACTTTATAGTTTACGTTTTTCATATTATTATCGACGTTAATTGAAAAGACTTGAAAAACTTTTGAAAAGAAATCCTTTTTTTGTTAATTATTTTAATTAAATATTTTCGTTTAATTCTTTTTTTTCCAATTTTAATTAATTCATCGAATTTTTTTATCGATTGTTAATCCAGACTTCTTGATTTAACCAGTTTTTCCTTTTATTGTATACTTTCATTTTGCATTGTTAATTCTTTTCACCCACCTCTGTTTTTGTGAATCCTTTTTATTTAACTTCTATTTACATTTTTATTTTTCTGATTCTACCTGGATTTCGCCTGCTGGCGTTTTTAATTCTTTCGCCTCCCATCCCTCCTGCACTAATTATTATTTTTTCGCAAAAATAAAATATATATTCTCGCTTAACTATGTAGCAATTTATTCAGGATGGCCGATAAAACTAGACCATTTCATGCTTGCTTCTAAGGCCAACTTACCTGATTAAAAGAAATCAAGTAAACAGGTAGAATCAACCCCGAATTCCTCCCTTAAGGGAAAGAATGTGCAGACTAAAGATAATAATAGTATCGAAAATAAAGCGTAGACCTAAGATAGTAGCATTAAAACTATTTTTTTTATTTTTCGAAACAAATGGAAGCAGCGGAAAAGACAACAGCCGGGGAATCGACCTCATGTTGGAAGATCCTCTCCCCAAGTTGTATTATTAACATTGCGGAATTTTTGGAAAAGGCTAAAGGTTTCGAACCATTTATGAAAGAAGATTGACTTTTAGATGACCCACAAGAATTACAGAAGTTCGAAAAGAAAATTATGTCAGTCTTCGTGATGGACAAGCGTACGCGCAAACTTCGATTACGTACATAAGTCATTGAATCTTCTATGAATATATCTATACATACACAAAAACACACACACACACACACACACACATATATATATATATATATATGCGCATATATATACGTACATAAGTCATTGAATCTTCTATGAATATATCTATACATACACACAGACACACACACACACACACACACACACACATATATATATATATATATACACATAAATATACGTATATATACTACTTTAATTATTATTAAAGTTGATATATATATATATATATATATATATCGGTATATATACTACTTTAAATATTATTATATTTGATGCACTACGTCATATATATATATATATATATATATATATATGTGTGTGTGTGTGTGTGTGTGTGTATTATTTTAAACCTTATTATACTATATATTTGAAATTGGTGCACCGTTTTAATTTATGTCGGATTAAAAATAATTCAATCAATTATTTATAAATTGATACATATATATATGTGTGTGTGTGTGTGTGTGTGTGTGCTCAAGTAAAGACACATTGATTCGGTCACTGATGTCTCTGTAGGTCAAACCCCAAAGAAAAATAAAAGGTGCCGGTTTTTCATCTGTGACATTCTGCTGCCCACAGCTAAAGATTGTCTAGAGATGGCGAACCAAATACCTGGATCGGCGAAGGACGAATGTAGCGGATTTCGAGGTCCCTACTAAAGTATTAGGAGGGCACCTAGAACCTCCGCCTGTTTGGTCTTTTGCGGCTGGAAAATGCCTGTCACCGTGACCGGCAGAAGATCAACTTGCTGGAAGTGTGGAGAGACTGGTCACCTCTCCTCTTCCTGTTCAGAGAAGGTTTCTGGATTTTCGGCATAAGGCGACCCAAATCCCCCTCTGGCAGATACAGATAGTTCTGCGGCACCTGTAATCGGCCTAACAGCGACACAAACAAACCGATGCGGACAAACTCTCAGGTAGATCCAGTCCGATATTCCCGGCAAAGCCGAAGCCTTCCGCAAGTGCGAACAAAGAAAAAGAAAAAGGGGAATGGCATTTCGCTTATAGGGGCAGAAGGAAGAGCCAAACAGCAGGGCCTCATTCCCATGAAGCTCCCAGGACAAAGAACACTGTCATTGTATCAGCTCTAAATGCAACGCCTAGATGTCGTATGCTAATACTGCATCTGGAATACAGAAAATAAATTAACCTAGTTCAGAGAAAACTGATAAACTCAAGAAATTGAAAGAAGATCTTGAAGGTAAGCGAGTTAAAAAAAACACACACACACAAAAAAAACAAATACAAAACCAAAGGCAGTGAGGGTGCTGGGCCCTTCATCATCTGCCCCAGCATCCAAGAAAACTTTTTCTCATCCACCTCTGTTCAATCAGTGACACACATCTACAACGAAATAAAGCATCTGTCTAAGACATTCTATTGCCATTACCATTTAAGACACACCTGTCCATACATCAGATCACCTCCTACATCTACACTTTCTCCCACTCCTTCTCAATCACCCAGAAAAATTGAAGGAATAAAACCAATAAAAAAAGGAAGTCCTGAAGCCCCGACTTTAACGGGAAAAAGAAAGAAAATAAAACCATGTTTATCTGCGGAAGATGTCTGCTGCGTACCTTGGGAAAACGCAGAGAGAGTTTTTTCACAAACCCGATAGATTTATAATGTTTTAGGAATTCTCGGCAGGTAAACAGAAAGGACATAGAAATTCTAGAGAATTTCCAGAGGGCGAAGAGCCTTCTGACAGTTGTGCGTCCGCAGTCGGTAGGGAGGCGAACACGGCACTTAAATTACTGCCCACAGTAGTATATATGTATGACGTCCAAATAACGAAAATAAAACAATTTTGTTATACGTGACTCCTAGTTTTCGTTCACCCATCCCTTTATAGGTCTTTAAAGCTAACGTTACCCGGGGACATTGGCGGTCTGTCTCTTGATGGCACCATCAAGAGTTAGATTGGCACAGGTTCAATTGGATAAGTCGTCGGTGTTCTCACCTAGGGCATGTGCAATGCAGAAGAGCAACCCTAATCACTCTGATAATGTCTAGCTAGTTGGCTATATTGAATGCCCGGGGCCTGAGGTCGGAATCTCGCTGGGTGAGACTTAATCGCGATTTTCAGCATCTCTAGGTGACTATATGTTGTGCGCAGGCGACACGTTCTTCAACTCACTAACTTGAAAGCATTCTGTTTTGGGGTGTTGCCCCCATTTCAGCATGTTTTAATGGACGCTCGAGAGGAATGTGCTGACTGGTGAGCACTCTTTGGACGTGACGTGTGCTCTTGTCTTTGCAGATCCGACGGGCAGCTTTTTGCGTGCTGGATGTTATTATAAAGGATAACGATCTTAGTCTCATTGGAGTTTATGCACCCAGTGACCATGCCGAGCTGCCTGATGTGTTACGGCGGATCGAGCCGTTTTTGACGACTTATCGTTGAGTAGATTAAGCGGGCGATTGGAATGACGTCCGACGTAAATCATATAGAAGCAAGATCGGGTAGTTACAACCGGGATGTGAAGCCATTTCGAGATTTATCGGCGAGTTTGATCTTGTCGATAAGTACCCAAAAGAAAACCCCAGGAGATAGTATGGAGTTGCATGAATAGTGACGATTCGGCTACGGTGATGCGTTCTACCTAACTCGAGTCCTAGTTAAGAGAGTCGATGTAGGGATCTTGGGGTAAGCAAGTTATCGTTCGATAGTTTACTCGGATCATAGACTCGTCCGGGTTCGTGTAAACTTAGATAAGCTTAAGCTGAAATGGTTGGCTACTGGAAATTGAACAAACCATTCTTTGCTGAGCAAGAATTCTGGGATCAGTTGCTACGAAAGCTATAGCGGGATATGACGAGGGGGCGTGGCTGGAAAGATGTGGTGGGATAAATTAAAATAAAGAATTAGGTCGCTTGCTACTGAATAGAGTCGTCGACTCAATCAAGATAGATTAGCAGCGCAAAGAGCATGTGAGAAAAAAGCTGATCGTGCGATTAAATCCCGTGATAGTGGGAAAGTAGGTTTAGCTAGGACAGTGTTGGCCTCCTTGCTTATCTAAAATGATTAAGCTCTGATAGATAGGGCTAGGTTAAAAAAGAATGTCTTTCGAGGCAACGAATATGGCCACTGAATGTATCTCATTGACGTGTCCCGTGCGTCATATTGCCGGATAATCGGACCGCGACTACAAACGCGGGCATATGTTAGGCTTTTCGTGACTACTTTCAGAATCTGTTCACCAGGGAGCCCTCTCTGAGCCCTCCATGAGCACTGATTAGTTCGAAGCTTAATTGGCCGACTTTCCCGGCCTTGAGTCGGATGAAGCGGCTGGGTGCGCGGGTCCCATCACAGAATCGGAAATGTGAGTATCGATGAAACCAGTTGTTTGTAACAAAACTCCAGAATTAGACGGTTTACCCTACGAAGTGTACATGAGGCAATCGCACGTCTTTGTGCCTTTGCACGCACTGATTTTCAACATCCGATGAAACCGGTTTATACCTCAACGCTTCACCAGGGGTGTGATCAAATTGCTACGAAAGGACAAGAACGCTCGGAAGCCTTATGCAAAATTTGAAACTGTTTTTACGAAATGGTATATTTCAATTTAAATTTAAATAATTTAAATTTAAATAATTGGTAAATATTAAAGTAATCAATCTTTGAATTTTTATTCAAAATGCAAAATCCAAATAAAATTTAATTTAAAATGAACTCAAATAAGAAAAGCGAAAGAAATTTCATTGACTTTTGAAGGCACAATCCTTAGTGATAAAGGGTAGTAGTTTAATAGGCTAAGCCACAATTTACAGGGTTAAGCGACTAGGAATTTCATGTTTTAATAGAACATCAGAAATGTACAAACTTTATAATGCAAATAACCTGTCTCCGAAATTGAACACATATATAAGTATTTGAAACAATATATACTCGGGGATTGAAAAGTAAATGCCTACTTATTGATGTTGGACTCTCCCGTCTAACTATAATTTTTACAAGACGGGAGAGTCTATCATCCATAAAATACGCAGTTACTTTTCAATCATATCACACACACACACACACACACACACACACACACAGGCACGCATATATATATATATATATATATATATATATATATATATATATAGAGAGAGAGAGAGAGAGAGAGAGCGGTTGAATAAGTGATCGTACACATGAAAATGTTCCATATTTAAATTAACAAAACGGGAATATATCTACTGTATCAGATTGCATACTAAAATTTATGCATATAAAACGAAATATTATTCCATGGTTAAGAAAACATAGCAATATTTAAAATTTTAGGGGTTTAAAAAAATGATCGTACAACAGAACAGAAACATATTTTCTCTATTTAATATTTTGTAGCAAAGCCTTTATTAAGTTCAACAACAGCTAATCTCTTCCCCTAGTCTTTAATTAACGATTCGAATACCTCTATCACGGATGTTATTTTTCAAAAACCGCCATAAATTCTCTATTGGATTCAAATCCGGCGACTGACTGGGCCATTGTAAGATGTTAACGTTGTTATTAGCAAGCCATTTCTTCGTACTCTTAGCAGTATGACAAACTCAGATCATTCTGAATGTTTTCTCTGATAGCCATTGGGTTATTTTGGACGTGTCGCACCAACTTTCTTCGTAATCTGGAAGAGATCTTCCTGGAAGCACCGGGTCTGCCTTTGTTATCAGCTGTATTACGTCTTTTAAATCTTGCAATAAATGAACCAATTGTTGATAAAGGCTATGTTCCTGTCACTGGAGATGTTTCTGTAACTTTTTCCATTGTTCCATAGCTTAATAATTACCTCTTTTTGAGCACAAGTCATTTCCTTACGTCTAGCTATTATTAGAACCGTTATCAGTGAACAGTGACTGCAGAATAAATTCAACCCCACTGTATATATATATATATATATATATATATATATATATATATATATATATATATATATATATATATATATATATATATATATGTTGAAACTTGATTAATGCATGGAATAATAATACAACACAAAATGTACTTAGAACAAAATGTATTGAAACAAGAAAGTGTACACAATATTTACATATAGTCTTTTGGTATATTCTTGGGAAAACCGTTCCTGGAGAATGGGTTGACTTAGTCGCAGTCGGGCAGAGTCTCTGGATTGGATCTCTTCTTCCTCACCCTCGTCTTCCCGGTACCAACCCATATTTATATGGTCGGTACTCACTATGTAAATTAGGTGGATCCTACCACAATATATATATATATGTACGTATTAAAAGCAAGCATGCGAAGTTTAGAATGGCTCATGATAAAAAATAATAGACATTCATTCTCTGTTATATTTCGCAATATACGTTTAAATACATACACACACACATATATATATACACATATATATATATACATATATATATATATACATATATATATATTAATGATAATTACATGGTAATTTTTTAAACAGATCATTTACTTAAATATTTGTATCTATAAAAAGAATGTATAAACATAAAATGTCTTAAAATAATATATATATATGTACACACATATATATATATATATATGTGTGTGTGTGTGTGCATATATATATATATATATATATATATGTGTGTGTGTGTGTGTGTGTGTGTGTGTGTGCATATATATATTTGTATATTTAGGCAGCAATCCTTCCTTTATGCATGTTTCATTAAAAACGACAGACAAGGTACTACGGTTGAGCTTTTTATTTAATTTTTCTTGTGTTCTGACAAGAGCTTTCTTTTCTGGACAAAGAGTGTGTAAGAACTGTCCGAATGTTCTGTGTTTAAATAAAAAGCTCAACCGTAGTACCTTGTCTGTCGTTTTTAATGAAACATGCATATATATATATATATATATATATATATATATATATATCTTGTTAATGGTAATATTCGACACACCCTTTCATTTGAAGTCATTTGCCGTATTATCATTATGTATCCTCTTTCACTAAATTGAAATTTCATCATAAAATACCATGCTGGTTTGCATCTGAAAACTTTTGGGAGCAACACATTTTGGAAGGTCTGATTGAAGATTGGCGTGCAATGAAAGTAACAAGCCTGGTGAATATGAGTCTTTCCCAATCCAGTTCAATGCCTGTTTACTGCCTCGCATTTTCAGCGCAACTCATACATCAGAAACAGCCCCAACGCTTCATTCGCTTTTAAATATTCTGCAAGTTCCCTTGACATTTTTTTTCCTTTTATTTTCTTAAAAACTTCATCCGTTTGCCTTCAAGAATATTTGTGTGTCTGCGAGTTTGGAATGTTCTCGAAACTCGTGCTTAGGCCGATTGCCTAATTACCATTGGCTGGGAAGATCCATTGCGTCGTCTTCCGCGCTGTTGCTTTCTCGGGATTAAACGAGAAGAATAAAATGTGTCAATTGTGAAATTGAAATTATCACCTTTCGCCACGGAGTTCTAGAAGCAAGCACGCACGAATAATAAATGGATGAATAAACTACTTTCTCTGGACTGGTGAAAAATGTTGATACTGAGAACGTCTTCAGGAAAGTAGATAGATAGATAGATAGATAGATAGATAGATAGAAAGAGATAGAGAGAGAGAGAGAGAGAATCGAACAAACTGAGATAGATACACAGATAGATAGATAGATAGATAGATAGATAGATAGATAGATAGATAGATAGATAGAATCAAATTGAGACAAATAGATAGATATGAACAGACTGAGATAGGTAGATCGATAGATAGATAGAATCGAGGAAACTGAGATAGATAGATAGATATATAGATTCGAGCAACCTGACAGAGATAGATAGATAGATAGATAGAGTCGAGCAACCTGACTATATTCTTTGATGTTGATTATAGATTTTACTATAAATGTATTTTTATAATTTTTGTGTTGTATTGATTGTTATTTGGCTATGAACATCTATTGTTCCTCGTTTTATTATAGAAATGTACTGCTGATTATTGTTTGGCTTTTCGCTATTACCCCTTAGCTGGGATACCTAACAGGTGCCACCACCCCGTGTTAGGGAGGAGCTAGGAACATCAGCAGTTAAAAAGTGGTTCCACACTTCTCAAGACGTTCAATCTCCCAATCAGGGGCCTTGCTGCCGGATGTAGTTTATCGTCATCCCCAGGACGAGGTATCCAGTGGATATCCCGCCACAAGAAACTATGCTCCTCGAAAAGACCAATGCAATCAACATCGCAGAGTATAGACATTCGCCTTGACGACAGCATAAACGACGCAAATGCACTACGGTAAGTTGCTCTATACGTCCCAGAAACCAAGGGAGCGCTCCATGGACCGTTTAAAAGAGTCTCTTGCGGCCTGCCATATTGAAGATCCTGAGTAGGATACTGATACCTGTGATTGAAATAAGCGGGCTCATCTTTATTGGTTCTGACCTGGTACGTCAGCTTCATTCATGTTTCTACTACCGTAACTCTCCTGTTCCTTTTCAATAAAGACTTTCAATCTAGTTTTTCTGATAAATTTCCCACTATGGTATTTCTTTTTGTGTCTGGATGAATGTGTTTCTGCCACGATTAATGACCGTGTTTTTTTTTTTTTATTACTAACACTATTGTTTTTAATTTATCTAATTGCAGTCATACACAGCTGGTTGATCAGAAAAAGCGTTCAATTAAAATGGAGCAAAAACAGCATCATGTTAAATGTAACAGAATCTGTCTTCTTCAATTACTTTAAAGTACTTTCATTAAGAATCATTTTGAATTAGTGCAGTTACTGATATAACAGAAGTAGTCTCTATTTATTCAAAGTTAGCCGAGGACATGAAGGGGTAAAACAGGCAACAATTATTTTGGAGTTTTTGAAATTAAATTTGTCAGTGTGCTACCGGGGATGTAAAAGGGGAAACATCTATAAAGCAATTGTTAAGTTTGATGAAAATTGGTTGAAAGAACAACGAAAAATAAGAAAGGCAGCAGTATAAAATCGCCATTTTTCGCGGGTTTTCACTATATGAGTGGACTCAATTATCAAGTTAAATGGCTATTAAGCAATGAACTTATCGGATTTGATCGGTTTTATCGTTTATTGATTTTTTAAAAAATTATCGAGTTTGGCGCTAAGAACCTATCTCTTACATTGTACAATGTATATGCCAAGTTTGCACAAAACGTTTGGATGGATCTCGAGTGAAAAGTTATCAAACATACAGGCAAACAGACGGTCAAACACAGGCACACATACATCCTGATATATTTATATATATATATATATATATATATATATATATATATATATATATATATATATATATATATATATATATATATATATATATATATATATATATATATATATATTATACTCTCTGTGTGTGCATGTGTGTTATATATACATACAAAAACTGCACTAATTCACGACAATATATATATATATATATATATATATATATATATATATATATATATATATATATATTTTCGCAAAAAAATATATATATATATATATATATATATATATATATATATCATCGTATGATCTGCATTTGAAAAGATATTTTAAAATTAAAAATACGTAATAATTGCATTAGAATGCATTTTAAGCGTTTTGAGGAGACAGGTGGAGTAATGGATAGCGGCTCGGATTGAGGAATCGGAGAGCCGAGTTCGAATTCCAGTCGAATCCATTACATTCACTTACGAGCTTACCATTGGGAAAGGCATGAATCTTCCTCTTCTACCCTTGGCTATGGGTATATACCAGGAGAGACCGGGTCCTATAACCTTGGATGGCAACTGTTTAACTCCAGAAAGAAAAAGAAAATCTGTCACGTCAGTCGTCTATCGAAAGATACATGTTCACCTATGCCTGTATCACGCATGGGACATAACTGAATGACTGAAGCGTTTTGGAATTTACAGAATTAAAAATTAAAATTAGTTTTTTTTACTGTTTAATTTTGCAAATAAACTCGAAAACTTCTATGTATTTTTAAAATTTATATTTCCGTGAATTTATTTCCTTATGTATAGTAAATAAAAGGGTCACTTTAAAAACATGACCAGGCTAAATTTAAAAGAAGTATATTGATGTTTAGTTATATTAAATATAATTATTTGAAAAATAGTTTGATATTTATTTATTGAAATATTCGAAACAAAAATTGTAAATAGTCAACAGAATTACTTCCCGTGGATATTTTTGTGGAAAATTTTCATATACAGGGTGTTTCAAAAAGAATACGCCAAAATCATCACGTGATATGTCAAAAACGAAAAAAATTACAAACCTCTAGCATGAACACATGTGTTATATATACATTCAAGTTTCATTTCATGTTTTATAAGTGCTCAATGTGGCCACCACCGTCAGCGCGGACAACATCAAGCCGATATGAGATATTCCTCCCAAACGCGCCTCAGCATGTCACGGTCCACCGTGTTGATTGCAGCTGTTATTCGATTTTTCAAGTCATCGATACTTGCTGGAAGAGCTGGAACATAAACTTGGTCTTTAACATACCACCACAAGAAAAAGTCACACACAGTGAGGTCCGGGGATCTGGCAGGCCAAGCACAGAGAGCAAGGTCTTTAGCACCTCTCCTCTCAATCAATCGCTGAGGCACGTTTTCATTCAGATAAGCTCTAACCCCGAGATGCCAATGGGGTGGTGCTCCATCTTGCTGAAAAATGAAGTTTATTCGAATCTGCTTGCAATAAAGTGAATAGCCAGTCTTGGAGCATTTCGAAATAGGTTTGTCTTCCCACAATTCAGCTGCACCGGAAGTTATACTAAAGACAGCAGTGAAACTGACACCCAATCAAACTTTGATAACTACTCTATCTAAATAACCACTGATTCAGTCCACTACAATGCTATAGACCTGAAAAAACAGCGTAATCATTTTGGCGTATTCTTTTTGAAACACCCTGAATAATCTTTTTCGATATCTTTAATTAGGAATTTTTTTAACTCTCTTTTAAAATTTTGTTTCAATAAATATTTTTTAAAAGTTTAGATATTAAATTGTAGGCATGAATGAAAAAGCAAAGAAATTATTCTCAATATGCATCGTTTGAAACATGCCGGGGTGGGGATAATAAAAATTTTATTAATCTATTTAATTTAGTAACTGTCTATATTTCTGAGATGAGGTATTTACATTATTCGGATTCCCCATTGTTGCCGACATATTTATTACTGTACTAATTACAGTAATTATTTTGAATTATTATCATTGTAATAAATAAAGCGACGAAGATGAGGACAATATTCCGAATAATGTAAATAGTGTCTATTTAATTTACTAAAAATTATTATACACCCCTGCCTTCTTTAGGTGATTGAATGTCGAACTGAACCCTTTATTTCGCGAACTGGTATAGAGTGGCATGTTTAATGAATGTCAGTTATCAGTTTCCAAGTTTTCCACCGCCTTAACCAGGTATTGAACTTACACTCTTTGTCACTGGATCTAACTAACACCTTTATCCACTGGGCCATGTTTCCTTGAGGACATCAGTGTATGAATTTCTGGATTTTGTAAACCTAATGTCTACAGCTACCATTTTCTTACCAGTGTATGAATGTGAGTTTTTACGTTGGGCACAGTTTATCGTATACTGCAGCCTAACTTCATTTGACTGCAGGCCTGTAATTTAGGCTATTGGTACTCTACCGTATGTTTAGGAGTCAACCTATACCGTAGTCATAGGCATAACGGAAAATCTTGAGGTCAACTCATATGCCATGTCGACTTGTAAATGGAAAGTTAAAATAATATATTAACATTAGAAGCGGACGGGCTTATGCATAATTTAATTTTTAAAAGTAGTCAGTACGATTTTATTACGTGACGATAAGAGGGTATCATTTTTTTTATCATGTTGCATTTACATAAGGTTACAGGTATATTCTGTTGGATTGGGTTAGGGTGAAATCGCTAGATTGTCTTGCATGCACAACCCACAAAAATTAAAACCTGTCGTAGAATTAGGAGGCACGTAATCATTTTACACTTTGAGAGTGGGTCTATGTTATATTTTAGCGTCATATCACAGTCAGTGAAGTATTTTACAAGTTGGCTTGTGGATATTCCTCTTTAGACCCGATACATATCTTTTCAGAAGTAACCGTAGCTATATAGACTACACATTCGTCTAGATACTGGCCACGCAGTGGGCAAGACAGATTATCTGCTCAGTTACATACGTGGTCATTAATTTTTGCCTTTTCATTTATTGCACTTTTTAATAAATTAGTAATATTGTGCAGTAGATATCATATATATATATATATATATATATATATATATATATATATATAGAGAGAGAGAGAGAGAGAGAGAGAAATAGTGAGTCTTATACTAGTACAATAAACGTATTCTGTAGTGTATAATACGAGAAATTTTGAACGAAAATTAAAGGCAAAAATGAGGGCGTCGTATTATACAGAAATATAGAAAGTTTAATTTAAAAATCCTAGTATCTGAAACAGTAAGATTCTAAACATACTCAGTAGAATAGATAATAAAAGCCAAAGTGGGCAGGTGTTAATAACAATTAATATTTCATACGTCGGCAATAATATTTCTTTGGGAATTGAAAACATTTTCTCTCAAAGAAAAGAAAATTCACTGAAATTAATTAAAAATAATAATAAAAAGAATACGCAAGATCTGTCATATTTTGATAACATAAATGTTACAACAAAGCAACTTTCTGCGAAAATTCGAAATTAAGTTTTGAAATAGAAATTAAGAGAAAAAAACACGTAGTTCATTTCTATTTTTAATTAAATATTTTAGTGAAATATACGAACAACATTGAGATTTTAATGGCTAATATTGTACAATCTTTCAAAATAAATTCACATAGACATAGCTCTACTACAGGGACGTATTACATTTAAGGATGTAATTTATTCCCTATTTTTGGCTTCAGAAACACGGGTTCGTATTATACAGGATCGTATTATACACAAGTCGTATTATACGCAAGTCGTATTTTGCGCAAGTCATATTATACGGAAGTCGTATTATACGCAAGTCATACGAAAGTCGTATTATACTGAAGTTGTATTATACGCAAGTCGTAAGATACGTAAGAAAATACGGTATCGTTATAGTATACTGTTAAACAAAGAATGCAATTGATTTTTTTTATCAATTTTCCATGGCTTAAGAATAGTTTGGCCTGATAATCATTGTCGGTAAGACAGAAGTGCTTTATAAAATCTGCACCCAACAGAACCCCCACCCTGTTCCAGCTATCAGGGTATATGCCATCAAGCTTGCAAATGTCAAAACCTTCAAATATTTGGGTAACACCATCTCTCGAGGCGGTTCTCTGAGCGAGGTAATTGAGGCTCAAATCAGAAAAGCAAGTCAGTCATCGGAGAGGCTCCGTAACAGGGGTTTTGACCAGAACGATTTCGGCTCCTGCCTATGAAAATGAAAATCGTACAATGTGTTAGTCCTCTTTTCTCTCATCTACAGATGCAAAACGGCGGATATTGTAACGCAGGCACACTAAGAAAGTGGAAAAGTTTCACACGAGGATTCTTCGCTCCATATTAGGAATCACGTTGGAGGATCGCATCACCAAACTTGAATTTTTTTTGTCTGTGCGAACTCTACCATCGTTGAATCAATGCTCATCAAAGCACATCCTACTGGACTGACCAAATCATCGGCATGGAGCAATATCGTATTCCCAGGCGTCTGTTGTACACAGAAAATACTTTGTGGCAAATTACTTCAAGTGCAAGTAAAAAAGCGGTAAAAAAGCAACTAAATTTAAACATCCCTGGGGCAAAATCGGATTTATTAAGCTAGAGGAGGATGCCGAAGGATCGCATTGGTATGCCATTGTGTACCTGTGATAAATACATAATAATAACTTCCCTCAAATTCAGGAAAAAAACGGAAAGGAATTCGCGAGTCTATGTGAAGATTTTTTAGGACCAATGAAAACCTTGCCTTCACAAAGATTGAACTGAAAGTTTGAGCTCAAAGATTGAACTCAAACATTGAGCTGAAAACGAGACAGAAATAAATTCGTGAGTCTATGTGAAATTCCTTTTGGGCCAATAAAACCGTTTTATCAAAAAATTAACCATTGAACCGAGAAAAAGAAAGGAAAGAAAATAGCGAGCCTATGCGAAATTTATTTTGATATGAGTAGAAAAATTAAGAAGAGAACAGTGTCGAGAGTCATATGAAATGTTTCGTTTCTGTTCATCCATCCAGCGTTGAGGTTTTCGTCAGTGTGAAATTAATCGCCAATTATATTATCGGTCCTAACCAAGCACGTAACACTTAAAAAGAATTTTCCTTCAATAATCCAAGAAAGCTAAGTATTTCAACATGTCTCTCTTCGTCTACTTTTGAATGCATGCAAACCATATATCACTTCAGTGAGCAACGAACTCTCTTATCTTTGTTGTAAACATTTTATATATTATTTTCTGTCACCTCATTTAATCTGTTGCATGAACATTTCTTCTTCACGACAATTCGTTAAAAGTACGGAATTTTAAAATTTCTGATTTATTTTCCTGAAACGAGTTTGCTGACACAACTTCAAGCGCATAAATTGTTAAATAAATTCCTTAACTTGTTTCGTTAAAATTTACCCGTTTATTTCTTCGTCATTATCATCTTCTATTAATCTTTTTGGCGTGGGTCAATCAACAGGTCATTTTAACCCCTAAACCGACGCCACAATATACCAAGGTTCTGCAAGGATTGAAGAAGCCCTGTATCAAAAACTTACGCCACCGTGCAAGTTATTGATCGCAACTACCGAGTTCACCCTGTTCTTATTGCTCAAAACTCTCCGTGTCCAGACTTGGTTTGTGGAGTAAGCTCTGGATCCACTGATGGCGCAACAGAATTTCCTTCAGGCATGAGGTACAACCACGATTGCTGTTTAGAACTAGGATACAGTCTAATCCTAGGTTAAGTTTGATTTTTGTAAATGGCTGAAGCCAGCCGAAAGTTTGAAAATTTAACTAAACTGAGATGCACTGTGTACTGATCCTTCATATTTTCAATTCCTAAATACGGAAATCAGCCTGCCTGGCAGAAAGCTGGTGTATATCGATCAGGGTAATACAGTTCTTAATTTTATTTATTATTACTCGTTCGTTTCCACTGACTGCAAGTCTACAATGCTCAATCAATATCGACTATGTCACAAAATTCAAAAAGCAATACATTTATTCATTAGTCTGTTTATCCTGTAGGATGATTTGCTGTAGGGAAAGTAGAGCCTTAATCTAAACCTGGCTGCTGATTAAGTTGCAATTGTTTCTGTCGCTGCTGTCTTTCATGTTTTCATTGTTGCTGCTGCGATTGAAGATTTGCTGTCCTTTGTCACTTTCTTTATTAGCGGCTCCTATATTGCAGCTGCAATCAACGTGATATTCCTAGGCATGAGCAGAGGAACGTGAACAGTCTAAGCACTTCGATTAAATAAAGGGTTCAGTTCAGAACTCCCTGTAGGTTACTCAGATCGATATGCACCCGAGAAAGACCGGTGTATGGTAGTTCGTTCCATGCAATTTCCGTATTATTTACTGTCTCTTTTCAAAGCCATTATGTTTTGCTGTCCTATATTATTATCAATAATATTGATTTTAGTTTCTTCGGGAAATATAAATCAATGTTATAACTATCAACGTCGCGACCCAATAATTCCTGCTTTTTTTTTCCTCAAGTAATCTAACATTAAATGCCCCAATGGTAAAATCTTTATTTGCAAATGGAGGCATTTCCAAAGTTTTATAGAAGTTGCCAACTTTTAACGGTTGGCAACCGGATAATTCCTTACCTTCTTGCCAATGAGAGAAAGCACAAAATATTGTTAATATCTCGGCATTGCCGAAAATTAAGGCTAACTATTAACACAGAAATTGTTATAAGTTAAATTGGTAAATTATACCGATACAATATACAGCACCTTTGGGTGGGTTGTATAGGTTGTTTGATACGGAACACATATAGAAAGATACTTACTGTTATTATCTCAATATACAGGTAAGTGGGGGTGACTTTATTTAGATTTGGCACAGTTTATTGTATACTGCAGCCTAACTTCATTTAACGGCAGGTCTGTAATTTAGGCTATTGGTACTCTACCGTATGTTTGGGGGTCGACCTATACGGTAGGCATAGACATAACTAAAAATCTTGAGGTCAACTCATATGCCATGTCGACTTGTACGCGGACATTTACAGTAATACATTAACATTAGAAGTGGACGGTCATATGCATAAGTTAAGTAGTCAGTACGGTTTTAATACGTGACTATAAGAAGGTATCATTTTTTTTATCGTGTTGCATTTGCATAAGATTACAGGTATGTTCAGACATTCGGCTGGATTGGGTTAGGGTGAAATCGCTAGATTGTCTTGAATGCACAAACCACAAAAATTAAAACCTGTAGTAGAATTAGGAGGCACGTAATCTTTTTACACTTTGAGAGTGGGTCTATGTTATATTTTAGCGTCATATCACAGTCAGTGAAGTATTTTACAAGTTGGCTTGTGGATATTCCTCCTTAGACCCTATACATATCTTTCTCCAGGGTTTTCAGAAGTAACCGTAGCTTTATAGACTACACATTCGGCTAGATACTGGCTACGCAACGGGCAAGGCAGATTATCTGCTCAGTTACATACGGCAGGCTAAAATATTTTTAATATTTCGGCATTACCGAAAATTAAGGCTAAATATACAACAAGTGTGGGTAACCATTTTCAGAGTGCGTGCCTAAACCGGTCAAATCTCTAACACAAAAATTTTCCACTTGCCAAAAACTAGCAGCAACTAAAAAAAGCTAAAAAAAAACTAGCAGCAACTTTCATGAATACATATAGAAAAGTCTTGCATGACGACAAATCTTTTGTCACTTGTTCAGATGTGTTCCTTTCCAACTTAAGTATCCTATCCTCAACTGTTTTCCTATTTAAATACAAATCTCTAGTGTGCTGAATAATCTTTTCTTTTCCTGAAAAACTGTTCAAAAGAAAAGCCCCGCATTCAATCCAATCTTCTTTCATCTACCTCCCCCCCACCCATCACTGAGTGACTTTCCATGTTTGGCAATAATTTTTAAAACTTCAAAACTAACAGTTGGAATTAGGCCTACCTGAAATAGAATTTCATAAAAGTATCATTTTTTTTTTGTCCTGCTCAGTTCAAAAGAAATTAATTCTCTTTGTTCCTCATCAGTTTTATTACTTAAGGTCTTACAAACACTTTCAAAATGTCTCTTTACAGAAGAACTCCTACAAATGATTGTTTTGGGACCAAAAATGTATAAAACTTTATTGTCTTTCTTAATCATGCCAATCCAGTATTCTTTAAATTCTCTAATATCGTCTTCATTTGAATGGCATCGTTTCTTAGCTGATGATCATGACATTCTGCACACTGTGTAAAGGGCAGAAAATAAAATACATGAGAAAATGATACACATAAAAAATAAAAATAAGCCAAAATGTAATAAGTTTTGCGTGCCAGAATCAAGTCATCGGTGTGACACGGGTGGCCCACTCCTGTTATAGAGGACGCTAAGTGACTTAAGTTTTTGGTATATCAAATGAAAGTGAATTACTGTTGCTGTTATGTTATTGTTGTTCTTATAATTGATTTTTAATTACTTATTTCATTTTGTTTTATGTAACTAAACTGTTTTCTTTTAATTAAAAAATATAATGCACGTATATACAGCGTGTTCATAAAGTTCGTGCGCACTTTAAAAAATTATAACGTAATTTCTATTTGCGATAGAAATAATTTGTAAAAAGGATTAGAAAGAAGTAAATCTATATTTTGTAAGGTTTTATTGAAATTTTATTTAAGTTTCCACATGTCCTCCACCATTAGCATTACAAAGGGTAATACGATTTTGCAGTTCACGGAAAACATTTGCCAACTGATTTACAGTAATGCCTGAAATCACATTAGTTATTTAAGCTATACTTAAAACTAGGTACATTAAACTTTATAAAATTTTTATAGATTATTCTATCGCAAATGCAAATGAAGTTATGAATTTTTTAAATTGCACACGAACTTTATGGACACCCTGTATTTTCGGCTTAGTAAATTGCTTTCTCTTTTACATAAAGTAACATTTTTTTTTATAAATCACGATTATCGTCAAACTCATTATGGTGAATAACTAAAACAGTGCGTATTGTATATGATCACTTTTGTGATCCGACGTATGAGAGTCAAACAGATCAATTCCTAGGAAACCGACAGCCCGACAACAGCACATGAGAATTGATTATAGTGGTGAAGGTTTCGTACAGGACCATCCACACTTTTTGAAGGGCCGAATACAGAGACCTGGTGCACTACGTGCCACAAGGTCCCCAAACGACCCTCCGCAGGGTTTGAATCCAGAGTTGTCCTCCTAGACCAGTTGCCATCCAGGGCTATAGAACCCAATGTCTCATCAATTTACAGTTGAATTGCTTAGAGGTAAACGTAAGTTCTATGTTGACAGCTTCTTCTCTCGCACTTTTATATACAGTACTGTTCGATAAAAGTAACTCACCTGATTTTTTTTTTACTTAAAATTTTTTTCGCCTGTTGTTTTGGGGGTCAAACTAATTTTTAATCTTACTAATATAAAGACCCCTTCACGACCACCTAGAAAAAAAGTTTACTCACTCATAATTTTGGATATAAATGAGATTTAGGGAAAAACTCTATCCAAAAAAATTGACTCACTTATTTCCTGCAACTAGTAATCAATAGAGACATAACCGAACAGCTTTAAATAAAGAATAATAGAGGTATAATCTATTTATAATAGGTAATATAGTTCGAAATATTTAATAATCTATGGGTCCTCCTTTATTTTGAATAACCTTTTCAACACTTTTTGACATTGACTTGATTAGGTTCTAGCAAATCTCATCTCCAAGCATATGAAATTCACAATCAAATCATTTTTGTTGCTCAACTGCTTTCCCGAGAGCCTGTATTTTATATTGCTCCATAAGTTTTCTATGGGATTGGGGTCAAGAGATTGGGGCAGCCCTGTCCAACACCCGGCTGATTCTCATCAAAGTATTCGTTCATCAATTTTGATTTGCACAGGAAGCATTATCCTACATAAAAATGAGCTTGGTGGGGTCGATTTGCACCCTTTCATCAGAACGGAGCAGACAAGACTCTAAAATTCTCTTGTACTGCTCGCACCTGAGGGTCTTTTCAATAGGTTTTAAGAAACTAGTTCCATGAAAAGAAAAGCATCCCCAGAACATTATACTGAACGGATGATTGACAGTACTTATTGCTAAATTCAAAGAGCTTTCAAAGCTTCTCTTCGGATTTTAGATAGCTTATCCTTTGAGTTTAGATCAACTTTCGTTTCATCGGAGAAGAGAACATTCTTCCAGTCTTCTACGGTGAAATTCTTGTAATAGTGAACCCATTTAAGTCTCTTGGCTTTGTTGGCTTTGCTTATTAGGGGCTTAAAACTTCGGGTACAAGATTTGAAGCCTTGTTCTAACAGCCTCGGATGGACTGTTGAAGAGGCAATACTAACACCCTTGCTCGTCGCTTAGACTGGCTGCAATTTCTTGGCTAGTTATAGTCCTATTCTTTGCAAATTCTCTCTTGATTACCCTGCCAGTTCTATCATCAATCATTTTCTTTCGTCCCCTTGTTTCCTTCCTTGGAGCAGGAGTGGCATCATTATGTGCCCTAAGCACTCGAGAGACAGTTGATTGCGATATTATAGCAATTTCTGCAAGTTCTCTTGTAGACTTGCCTGCTTTTGAGAGGGTAATAATAGATATCTTAAGTGGTTCTGAGTGACTATTTCAAGCTGTTTTTATACTGCATGAGGCTTTCTGGAATACTCTAGATTTAATTTAAGCTGTTCTCGAATTCTCTAGAATATTGTTCTGAGTGTATTGTAAAATAGTTTTCAATATTTTGTCAAAAGCTTTTTAAATTTACCAGTTTAATCATTAGAATGCGATATCTGAGTCACTTTTTTGCACAGTTTTTTCCTGAATCTCATTTATATCCAAATTTATAATTATCAGTAGAATACCTTAGGGTGAATAAACTTTTTTCCTAGGTGGTCTGGAAAGGGGTCTTTATATTACTAAGATTAAAAATTATTTTAACCCCAAAAACAATAGACAAAAAATATTTTTAGTAAAAAAATCAGGTGAGTCACTTTTATCGAACAGCACTTTATATATATATATATATATATATATATATATATATATATATTGTATTCGAAAACCTCTCGACGTTATTGAAAGGATAGGGCAGCTGCGGAATGTTAAGTGATATCATTTTGACAGGTTTTTTTATTGTTTTTTTAAGTGCAATTTCTTTCAATTCTTTATAATATTCCGTGCTAATAGGAATATATACTTGAAAAACAGGTGGATAAAATAAGTAAAGGTTTATTGTAAAAATACAGTAATATAAGAATAACGTTAATAAGGTCGATCTAGTATTCAATCTAGTAGTGTGTGCTACCATTGGAAGGTCGGTAGTTCTGGCCTAGGTCTGAGTCGTACTCAACAGATCCTAGCTAGTAATATTTACCAACCTCCCCACCAGGTAGGATGGGGCACAAGGCCGAGTTTAATGTGGGGCAACCCGAGCCCGAAGGTGCGGCCAAACATCCCACGTAAACACCGCATAAACGGGTTCGGGTCTGTCTACCTCCCCAGTCAAGACTCGGCTTTTGGGAGAGCCTTGTCCGGTTCCCCTCTGCCTTCGGGCAGAAAGTTCGACAACAGCAAAGAGGGGAGTAACAGATCCCAGCTACTCAATATTTACTACCCCCACATCTCGGCCGGGTTCCTCTCTGCCCGAAGGCAGTGAGTTCGGTAGCACAGCTGGAACAGATTCAAGCTAATCAATACTTAATAGCCCCCCACCACGAGGGTAGGTGTGGAACAAGGCCGAGTTTAACGTGGTTCATCCGAGCTCATAGGTTCGGACAAAAATTCCACGTAGAACTCGGATAAACGGGTTCGGGTCTGTCTATCTCCCCGAACGAGACTTTTCCCTTCGGCATAGCCTCGTCCGGTTTCCACTCTGCCCGAAGGCAGAATTTCGAGAGCAAGACTGGAACAGATTCCAGCAAGTCAATATTTACTAGCCCTCCCCCCACGAGGTTAGATGTGGCACAAGGTTGAGTTTAACGTGGGTCATCCTAGCCCGTAGGTACGGCCAAAAAATTCCCTACAGAACCTGCATAAACGGGTTCTGGTCTGTCTACCTCCCGAACGAGACCCTGCCTTTTGGCATAGCCTCGTCCGGTTCCTCTCCGCCCGAATGCAGAGAGTTCGACAACAGTTAATACGTGAGTAACAGATACCAGCTAGTCAATATTTACTACCCACCAATACGAGGGCAGATGTGGCACAAGGCTGAGTTTAACGTGGGACATGCGAGCCCGTAGGCTCGGCCAAACTTTCCCCGTAGAACACGCATAAACAAGTTCGGGTCTGTCTAACTCCCTGGACGAGACTTTGCCCTTCGCGAGAGCCTCGTCCGGGATCCTCTGTGCCCGAAAGCAGAGAGTTCGACCGCACAACTGGAACATATCCTAGCTACTCAATATTTAATAGCCCCTCCACGAGGATAGATGCGGCACAAGGTCTAGTTTAATGTAGGTCATCTGAACAAGCAGGCTCGGCCAGAAATTCCTCATAAATGGGAATCCGAGACTCTTTCTTCCGGCATAGCCTTATCCAGCTTCCTCTCTGCCCGATGGCAGAGAGTTCGACCAGCACAACTGAAGAAGATTTCAGTGTGGGTATCTAGTAACTTCCACACACAATCATATATGGTACAAGGCCGAATTTAATGTGGGGTTCCCGAGCCCGTATGCTCGGCCAAACAATCGCACTAAACCCCGCATAAACAGGATCGGGTCTGTCTACCTCTTCGAACGAGACTCTGCCCTTCGACATTGCCTCGTGTGTGTCCCACTCTGCCCGAAGGCAGAGAGTTTCACAGTACAGTCAAAAAGGTTTTCAGCTAGAGTATCTATCATCTGCCCCACGCAGTCAGATGTTTCACAAGGCCGAATTTAATGTGGGATTCCTGAGCCTATAGGCTCGGCCAAAAAATCCCCGTAGACCCCACATAAACGGAATCGGGTCTGTCTATCTCCCCGGATGAGACGCTGCGCTTCGCCATAGCCTCCTTCGGGTTCCTCTCTCCCCAAAAGCAGAGAGTTCAGCATTACAGTCAAAAAACATTCCAGCTCGTCTCAGTAGTCCGTTGACTTACAGAAACTTATAGTTAGTTACTACCTATAGTGTAGTCACTGATGGGGGTGACAGGTTATTCCATTACATCATTTTTTGATGTTTTATAGCCGTGCATAAATGTATATGTTTCAACAAGTTTAGTTCTCTTAACAAAGGATTTATTTGAAAGTATCATGGCCGTATTTTTATTAATTACATTTATTCATGCACTTTCAAGAACGTTTCATATCAAGTAAGACATTTTCTTTCTTAACAATATCAGTATTTTTAGATCAAAATTGTGCTAAATATTATTTCTTTGTATAACTAACGCCTTCTAGAAACATTCTGATGTGGAAGATGGGGAGATCGACTGTGGTTTGACATGAGATGGGATGGGCTCTGTCCGTTTCACTTGCTATAGAATCACAAAATCCTGTTTTAAAATCTCTCTATATTTCTGAGATGAGATATTATGTACACTCTAACAATGACAACAAAAATTACAATATGAGCACCGGTAAAAAACGGTTACTGAAGACATTAGGTTTATAATACCCAGAAATTCAAAGACACAATGGCACAATGGATAAAGGCGTTGGTTAGATCCAGTGACAAAACCCAAAGAGTGTGAGTTCAATACCTGGTTAAGGCGGTGGAGAACTTGGAGATGTGAATCAACAGGAGATAACTGATAACTGACATCCATTAGACATGGCACGTGGAACTAGAACAGTCTACCACAATGAGCGAAATAAAGGGTTCAGTTCGACATTCCAACTACCTAAAGAAGGCCGGAGTGTACAACGTTGTAATAAATATGGCAACAGTTCGGATAATGTAAATAGTGTGTTTTAAAAATAACAAAAAAAATACTGTAGCAAATAAGGAAAGCTGCACCAGTAGATGAATTTCATCAACAACAACAACAGCAACAACAAAAACAACAACCAAAATTGGTAACAGAATCAACTCAAAGAGAAAAGAATTACATAATCAAAATGATGACGTTGCACACTATTTCGAGCATAAGTTTAGGAAAGAAGCCCCAATGAAGAAAGATAACTCAGTGAACATGAGAAACGTAATTTACTGAATGTTTTAATAGAAAAATATAATAAATTTCAGCCGACCTTAGCCAGAAATGCCTAACATTAACCTTACCAATACCATAATTTTGAAGTAATTATCTTTCTTTTTCTTTAATATTTGTCCGAGGGAATATGTGAAAAAGAATGTATGCTGTCTAAGTGCGTATGTGTCAGTTTGCTTTCGTGGTTGTATGTGCAGTTTTGTGACGTTTTTTTTTTTCAGATGTGCTCAAGCAGGCATGGATGAGCGTGTGCGTTAATGTCACAGCCAATCAGAGGGCGCCACATAAGTTTTAATATCTATATGGCTTCGTTGGAGATAAGGATGCTCAAAAAGAATAGCTAACAATGAAAGGAAATTAGAAAATA
>CAHIKZ030004191.1:1072500-1122500 GCA_903632075.3 Acanthosepion pharaonis
TAATTGAAGTCTATTCCAGGTTTCTCGTTATAACACAAAAAAAAATTTAAAAGAAAAATGGCGGACTGCCCGGAAGACAATTAAAGTGTCATTGAATACAAAATATAAGCAAGTAAGTTCAACGAATGAACGAAGGTAAACTTGATATTTTAACGCTTTGACAAGGTTCGAATATGCTGTCAAAATTGGTGAAAATAAAAGCGGCAAGCCGAGTTCGAGATCAGGCTTAAACAATTTATTTTCACTTTGAACTAATGCCACTGAGAAATGCAGCAGTTAATTCATCCCACACAGAGCTTTGAGAAAATATAGAAATAAAGAAGAACGGCAATAGGATATGACTCAAATTTTTCATTCTACCCTGTCAGTAGTGTCTAGAATCAAATGACAGGTAAGACCATCCTGAAATCGGTTACCGCTCAAATAACTTCCCATACTCTCAAATATAAACGAGTAATATTTACCTATCTTGTACCAAGTACATCTATATAGTCAGTCAGTTATATGCCATGCGTGATACACACTTAGGCGATCTTTTCGATACATGACTGACGAGGCAGATTTTTTTTCCCGGACTAGGTTGCCATTTCTTTCTACGGTAGACCAGTTGCTATTCAAGGCTATAGAACCCGTTCTTTCCTGCTATTTACCCATATCTGGGTGGAGAAGAAGAGCATCCAAAGGTATTAGCATGTAAGTGAATGTAATGGATTCGAGTGGAATTCGAACTCGGCCTCTCAGCTTCTTCAGGCCGAGCCACTATCCATTATTCCACCGTGCTCTTATCTATAAAGACTGAGATATAAACGACTGACATTTACCTCTTCCCAAACTATTATCCCTCGGTCTTTAGACACCATGGATCTGTATTATGCCGCAGGGTGTTGGCCTGGGCAGGGTTTTTTCCCCCCAATCCAGCGGATTTAATACATGTCCACACAAATCCTTACAGACTATGAGAGGAAAGTCATTGGGCATCACCTTCTTTGGGACGCCATCAGAGGTCTACACACT
Source organism: Acanthosepion pharaonis (assembly GCA_903632075.3). Taxonomy (NCBI): domain Eukaryota; kingdom Metazoa; phylum Mollusca; class Cephalopoda; order Sepiida; family Sepiidae; genus Acanthosepion; species Acanthosepion pharaonis. The sequence continues at coordinate 1,073,515 of CAHIKZ030004191.1, forward strand.
GATCCCTGTCCCTCACCATTGGAAAAGGAAACAAGACCTCGATCGAAACGCCGTATTGGGTATAAATGAACTGGTGCCTTTAGGCACTCCTACAACCTGGTGCTCGAGGATAATCGTCGCACCCCCAAAAGACGGCTCCCATCAGACGCACAGTGGACTTACAAGAACTGAACGATGCGTCTATGAGGTGAAACCCATCACACCCCGTCCCGATTTAATAAGGTCTCCATTGTTCCGACTCAGAGAAGGAAAACTGTCCAAGACTGATGGAACGGATACCGCAGGTTACCGCTTTTATCAGCCGCACAAGATGCCACTTGATGTCGCCGGGTAACCCTGAATTCAGATTCCAACAAATTGTAATTTACTTTTTGACTTACACGGTAGAAATTGTTATATATGCAGATCGGTCACTGTTTCGGTGGAAGTGGCCCTAATGTCATCTGAGGGCACCCTGAGAAGTTGGTTCTGCACATATGATCAACCTGAAGAACTTTCTTCCAACGGTTGGCGGGGGGGGGGGGAATCACTTTTTGATTCCCAATAATACGACTCGTTCCTTAAGAACTGGGGAATGCGAAAAAGTACTTCCTCGGTTTACTAGCCACAAAGCAATGGCCGGGCAGTACTGGCCGTCAAAACGGCTAAGCGTGTAGTCGCAAACAACATGAATAGCTGTGGTCGACAGCTCGTGCTTTATTGAACCAACGCAACACTTCCAGGATCTTGGCATGTCTCCTGCTATGATGTTATACGGTCATGTTATCAAAGACCACCTTCCCATCCTACGGGGAAAATTCAGTAAACAGTGGAGAGAAATTGGTGAACTGAGAATGGCAGCAATGGCTAAAAGACACGTATTGAATGAGCGCTTTTACAATGAACAATGTCGCCAACTTCGGGAATTACAAAGTGGCGATTCTGTTCAGATCCAGAACCAAGATGGCCCTTACACTCGTTGGTGGAAACGGGGAGGATCGCGGAAATACTCGGTAACCGACAATAACGTGTGAGAGTCGATGGAAGCAGTCGGGTAACACGAAGCAACAGTTGCTTCCTCCGTAAAATCCACCCAGTTGTTGATGTCTCACATCATTCTACCCACGCAGCGGGTCTCTCGACATCATAGCACCCCTACAGTCAGCTCAAGATAGCAACACGGAAAATAGATTAAGTACATCTAAGACCAGAAGCGTATAATATCTCTGCAGGTCCTGGTGTCCGACCGCAGCGACCTGGGGAATCCTTTATGGTATTTAGACACGGACTATAATCCCTTATTATACAACGTACAACATAGATACCGCGATTAATGAACCAGAAGATATGGAAATCGACGATACCGCGGATAAAGCAAGCCCAATATAAAATAATATTGGAGAACACTAATATCAGACGACAGCAGACCCTGTCAACGCCCATATAGAAATAGGTGGACACCTCGGACTCTATCCCCACAAATACGAGAACAATCGCACACATACTCTGGGGAAAACCATCAACTGACCACGTCAATCCGTCCAGGGGTCAGAAGAGGGTGGAGGCATGCTGAGTAGAAATGGAAGGTCTCATTATTTAATGGGGGACTTCCACAGGAAGACGTAAGTTATCTCGTCCAGTATTTTATTAATTTTCCAAGCATAACTTAGATGTGGTACAAGGCCGAAAGTAAATACCAGATATGTAAACAGTGGAGAGAAACTGGTGAACTGAGAGAGGCAGCAATGCCTAAAAGGTACATACGAAACGGACATTTTTACAATGAACATTATCGCCAACTTCGACAATTACAAATTCAAGATGGCGCTTACCCTCGCCGGTGGACGAAATCAGGGAGATTCACGGAGATACTCAGTAACCGGCAGTATCATTTGCAGGTGAATGGAAGCAATCGGGTAATTCTACGTAACCTTCGCTTCCTCCGTAAGATCCACCCAGTTATTGACGTTCCATATCAATCTAGCAAGGTAGCAGGTCTTTCGACTTCATGTCACCCCGATTTACAGCCGGTTCGAGATAGCAACACGGAAAATAGATTAATCACATCTAAGGAAGGCCAGAAGCGTATAATATCTCTGCAGGTCCTAGTGTCCGGCCGCAGCGACCTGGGGAATCCTCTATGGTATTTAGACACGGACTATGATCCCTTATTGCACAACGTACAACATAAATCAAATACCGCGTGTAATGAACCAGGAGATATGGAAATTGACGACACCGCGGATAAAGCAAGCCCAATACAAAATAATATTGAAGAACACTAATATCGGACGACAACAGACCCAAGTCAACGCCCACGTTGAAACACGTGAGCACATCGAACTCTATCCGTACAAATTCGAGGATAATGGCGCACATATTCTGGAACAAAAATTCCACTGACCACGTCAATCCGTCTTGTGGTCAGAGGAGGGAGGGGGCATGTAGAGTAGAAATTGGAGTTAATTAATATCTGCGATAGCCGTCTCTTCTATTCCAATAGCTTCATATCTCGCACCTCTCGCCCGTGGAACATCCTTCCCTATTACTGTTTCCCTGAGAGCTATAATCTCCAACTATTCAAATGTAATGTCAATCGACACCTCCTGTTACCTTGATCTACCCACTATCCTTCTCCTCGTCCTTTCTTCTATCACTCCTATCTGCTCTTGCTCCAAATCTTCTGCAACCCCCTGCATCCTAGTGGCTTCACGCCTTGCTCGGGGCGTAATGCTTAAAAAAAAACAAAAAAAAACAAAAAAAAAACGAAAGTAACTTTACATTATTTGGAGGGAACTAACAGAAAAGGCGTCAATATAATCATGCGTCCTGAATAAGGATTATTTTAATTTATCTTTAAATAGAAGAGGAACTATTTGCTTGTTTAAAAAAAGTGAATTTTCGTACTTTAAGATGAATTTTTGTTTAAGGATATCTTTTAGTTTAATACAAACGTAAGAAGTCGTTTTTGCATTCTTTTATTTTAATTCTTGGGCGACACATGTGCGATATTTCTAAGAGCGGTGCTAGCATTTGCGCACACCTTGATCAATAAGCCAAAAACAGATATTCCTTATTTTTAATTGTAAAATATTCCTTGTAAATACCTCGAATAGCATTTACATTTACGAAATGTGAATAATCCCTGATTTTGGCTAATTTTTCATTCTGAGGCTTGGAGTTGTTGCGAGGAAGGCTAAACAAATTTTGATTTAAAATTTATCCTTTCAAAAGGTTGCCAAAAATTTAATAAAAAAAACAAACAAACTTTGACTTAAACTTTCTTGGAGTTAATTAATATCTACGATAAGTAACTTTATATTATTCGCGTGAACTAACAGAAACTATCCAGAATCACTCTTATAAATTCTAAGATAAAGCCGTCAGTATAATCAGGCCTCCTGAATTAAGATTATTTTAATGTATCTTTAAAAAGTAAAACAACAATTTACTAATTTTAAAAAAAAGTAATTTTCACACTTTAAGATGAATTTTTGTTTAAGGATACCTTTTAGTTTAATAGAAAGATAAGAAGTCGTTTTTCCATTTTTTTTATTTTAATTTTTGTTAAATACAAAACTTGACAAGTTTGTTCAGGTTCATTCGGTAAGTTAGATTCAATTCAAGAAAATACTTTTCTTTCTAAGAAAAAAGAAAGAATAATTCTTTTCTTCATTCAAATCTTTGTTGTCATCTTTTTCTAACTTTATTATTGAAATTAACATGCCTCAATGATTTCAAGTTGGAAAATGAAAGACAAAAAGTGGAAGTAACTATATTTCTCATAATTATACATCCAGGTAGGTACATTTTTTTTGCATCTGGACTGACACCCGTGCAGTGAAAGCATCACGAGTCAGAGATTAGGAAGGGATGGGTGGGGAGAGATAAATTCACGCTTGCACAGCAAGAGGCAAGTGACAATGTAAGTTAAGAAGAAGAGGTGGGTGTCGAAATCTTTTTTGGCATGAGAAGGGGGAGAAGTTTTTAGGCGAATGTGAGCCACTTGAAATGTCACATTATTAGACGAAGAGAGATAGGTTTACCTCCCCTGGGATTAACAGAGGTAAAAAAAAAGTGATACGATACGAATCTTATTCTTTATCATCATTAAAAAAAAAACCCCAAAAAAACAAACACTAGAGAGGTAATAATAACAGTAATAGAGCGGTAACATTATTAATTTTAGATATGAGGGTAGCATAGCGAAAAAAGTGAAATCAACGAGTCAAGTTTCATCATATTCAGGCCCAACTATTGGAGTAAAAAGAAAATCCTCAAAATTCGAATTTTAAAATAAAATAAATTCGAAAGAGTTAATTAAGAGAAATATTGGGAAAAAAAGAAACAAATTACACACAGGAGAGGATCTGAATCAATTTTTAAAAAAATAGTCTCTAAGAGTATCGAGAAACGCTTATTGGTTCACAGAAGTTAATTATCTCTGGCGTTCACCTTAATACCAGATTAATTCTTCCCGCGCAGCGATCTGGAGTCTATAGTCACTTATTTAAGCAAAGATTTTCTAACCCTTTTTAGTGAGAATTCAGCTGCCAAGCGAATCCACGGCAGTTGAAACCATGCGCCAACCTTCTCACTCAAAAACACCACTCATATACTGAACATACCTTGTATACACTCACGTAATCTTTTTTTAACACGGCAAATCTTTTAAGAACAGTCATTATAAGAGACTCTCATGAACATTATTCCAGTGAACTTTGAAATACTAAAATAACAGATAAAAAGAGAGACAACTCTTGCTTATTTCAACCTTTTCTTAATTAAATGCAAGCTTTCTTTCACATCGTTGTTTGATATTGGACATCTTGTTAAATACATATTTTATGTGTAAGAATGTCTTTGGCTTATTCTTTTCTGCGTCAGCCCTGTTTCCTAATCTAAAGTTAAATTAATGTGGTGAAGTCCGTCACAGGTTTACCTCCTCTGGGATTAACAGAGGGAAAAAGTGATACGATACGAATCATATTCTTCATCATGATTAAAAAAGCAAAACCTAACACTAGAAATAAAAACAGTAATAATAGAGCGATAACATTATTCATTTTAGAGTACCAAAAATTTAATAAAAAACAAACTTTGATTTAAAGTTTTTTTGGGATTAATTAATATCTGCGATAAGTGGCTTTATATTATTTGGAGTGAACTAACAGAAAAAAAATCCAGAATCTCTCTTATAAATTCCAAGATAAAGGCGTCAATATAATCATGCGTTCGGAATAAGGATTATTTTAATTTTTCTTTAAATAGCAGAGGAACTATTTGCTTGATTAGAAAAAGGGAATTTTCGTACTTTAAGATGAATTTTCGTTTAAGGATATCTTTTAATTTAATACAAACATAAGAAGTCGTTTTTGCATTCATTTATTGTAATTCTTGGGCGAACCATGTGCGATATTTCTAAGTGTGTGGCCAACATTAGCGCTCATCCCGATAAATAAGCCAAAAACAGATTTTTCTTTTTTTTTTTAATTGTAAAAAATCCTTGTAAATACCTCAATATCATTTACACTTACAAAATGTGAATAAATCCCTGATTTTTGCTAATTTATCATTGTGAGGGTTGGAGTTGTTGCGAGGCAAGCTAAACAAATTTTCATTAAAAAAATTATCCTTTCAAAAGGTTGCCAAAAATTTAATAAAAAAACAAACTCTGATTTAAAATTTCTTGGAGTTAATTAATATCTGCTAGAAGTAACTTTACATTATTTGGAGTGAACTAACAGAAAAGATCCAGAATCTCTCTGATAAATTCCAAGATAGTCGTCGATATAATCAGGCCTCCTGAATTAAGATTATTTTAATGTATCTTTAAACACAGGACAATTTCCTTATTTTGGAAAAAGGAAATTTTCAAATCAGATCTTTCTTTAAGAACACTCATCTTACATACAAATATCTAAATTCATTTCGCATTCTATTTTTTTAATTACTACATTCTTGTTAAATATAAAAAGTTTATTCGGATTCATTCGGTAAATAAGATTTAATTCACGAAAATACCTAACTTTGTGAAAATGTGTGTAAAAAACGAATTAATTCTTTTACTCATTCAAAAATTCTTTATCGTTGATTTTTTCCAAAGCTGTTCTTGAAATTAATCGGCCTCACTGATTTCGCGTTGGAAAGTGGATGACAAGTGTAGAAGTAATTATACTTTTTCATAAGCTAAAAAAAATAATCGACAAATTCTGTCTGTCTGTGTTTCAGAAACTCCCCTAACCCGGGTCACGCTTGTTCTACGTCATTTTATGTGCCTTGTCTTCAGGACGTAGGCAATCATGGCTCTTCACCTCCCTCTATCCTTTGCAGCTCTCAACAAGTTCCTTTCCTCTGCTACCTCCGCATATCACATACTGTCATCCACCTGCTCAAGCTCGCCAGGTATGTCACACATTGCTTTCCCTTGTCTCACTTTACCTTTTTTCGACCCGTGAATATCAGATTCTCCAGGCCCTCCTTCCTCATTATGTGTCCTAGAAACTTTGGCTGCCTCTTCCTGGTGTTAAGTATAAGCCTTCTCCTTGCTTGTATCGTCTTTAAGACCTCATCGTTGCTCACACGCTTGGTCCATGATATACTTCTGTAGATCGACATCTCCATCGCCTCAAGTCTCTTCTTCATCTTTTAGAACATTTTCCAACATTCTCTGCTGTAAAGAAGAACAGGTATCAAGATTGTTGAAAATCGAGCCCTGCTTGAGCATCCAGTCAGATGAGAAGGGAACAGTTAAAAAAAAAACTTTGTAAATTGAGAAAAATAATTTTATTTCTTCAAAATGCCAAAGAATCAGAGTTAAAGTGAGAGATTTCATGGCATGAGATTTTGAAGTTCTACATTGTTTTGGATTTGAAGAAAATTTAGTCTCTCGAAACCACTAGAAACACTTCAATAGCTGTCGACATTTCTGAGAAGAGGTATTATGTATTACATTATTTACATTATTCGGACTATTGGCCCCATCTTTGTTGCCATATTCATCACAACGTTTTGGCCGTTGTACGCTCCGCCCTTCTTCAGTATCTCTCTATATTTCTGAGAATTACATTATCACATTATTTGCATTATTCAGACTATTGCCCTCATCTTTGTTGCCATATTTATCACAAAGTTTCGGCCGTTTTACGCCCTGGCCTTCTTCTGTATCTGTCTATATTTCTGAGAATTACATTATTACATTGTTTACATTATTCGGATTATTGTCCCCATCTTTGTTGCCATATTCATCACGACGTTTCGGCCGTTGTACGCTCAAGCCTTCTTCAGTATCTGTCTATATTTCTGTGAAGAGGTATTATGTATTACATTATTTACATTATTCGAACTATTGTCCTCATCTTTGTCGCCATATTTATCACAACGTTTCGGCCGTTGTACGTTCCGGCCTTCTACAGTATCTCTCTATATTTCTGAAATGAGGTATTAGGTATTACACTAGTTACATTATTCGGACTATTATCCCCATCTTTGTTACCATATTTATCACAACGTTTCGGCCGTTGTACGCCCCGGCTTTCTTTAGTATCTGTCTATATTTCTTAGGTGAGGTATTATGTACTACACTATTTACATTATTCGGACTATTGTCCTCATTTCTGTTGCCATATTTATCACAGCGTTTCGGCAGTTATACGCTCCGGCCTTCTTCAGGTTGTAGGAATCTCGAACTGAACCCTTTATTTCGCTCGCTAGGGTAAACTGTTCTAGTTCCACGTGCTATGTCTAATGGATATCAGTTATCAGTTATCTACCGTTATTTTACCTCTCCAAGTTCTCCACTGTCTTAACCAGGTATTGAACTCACAACTCTTTGGGTGCTCTCATTGGCTCTAACCAACGCCATAGCTCAGATCCAGTGGATCACAACTCACAAACTCTTTTGGTTCTGTCACTGGTTAGGTCTACGGTGTCTACGGGGAATTTTTGCCCGAGGCCACGGGCTCGCAAAAACCACGTAAAGAACGGCCTTGTGCCACATTCTGTCTTATAAGGAAGTAACGGTTAAATATCGCTAATCCTCTGTTTGAACACAAGACCATATCAGACCTCGTGAATCTCATGTACCCGGTCTATTGCTAAAGATTTTGGAGAACTGTGGATATATTGTGCTGCGCCTGTAAGTATCTGATAACGCTATTAAACTCTATCTTAACAAAAGCCAGACTAGACTAAAAAATGAAGTATTATATGCCATATCTGAGCTGAGGCTGTTTACTTTCCGGTCTTGATAGAGCTTAAAAGAGTTTATACCGCCATGTTAGCGGTGAAATACTTTCCACCCAACAACCACTTTCCCACAGACGAAACATAGCAAGTCTATAGCTGCTCTAACATTATTTCCATGGGATGTGTTTGACTAGCCCTGGCTGTTGCTGTTTGGACCAACCATGCCACGTACACAAGAATGAATCATCCTCATCCTCTTCGTATTCCATAGCTAAGAGGTTTATCCAGACAGCTTCTTCTCAAGAACCGATACTTTCTGTACAAGACTCCCGAGAGGAGCTGCCTTGTCTTCAGTTGCAATTCTTGAGATCTAAAATCTCTACGTGACCTAGCGGGTAATAAATAATCTTCCACCCTACAGCCTCTTTCCCACAAACGAAACATCGGAAGCTTCTCGGTGCTCTCTAGCTATTTCCATGGCATGTGTTCTAACAAGCTGCATTCCTTGGTTTGACTAGCTGTTGGGACATGCCATGCCACGTACACAAGATTGAATCATCCCATTCCTATCGTATTCCATTAGTAAGGAGTAAGTTCCACTCGGACAGCTTCTTCCCAGAGAATGTTTTGAACAGTCTCCCGGCAGGATATTTTCTCAATCACTTCAAGTCTAGGCTTAACTCTTATCTTTCGTACATATCCTCATAATCTGCTCATAGAACACCACACAATAACAGCCTTCCTTGACTGGCTCTTGGGCTTTGTATTAAATGAATATCTATCTATCTATCTATCTATATATCTATCTATCTTTTGTGGGAGGATCCACCTAATTTCATAGTGGAGTACCGAGAGTCAAAGTGCGAATTTGGTTTGGAGGAAATTAAGTATTTAGGTCACATAATCAACAAAAATGGCAGATTTCCAGATCCGGAAAGGTCCATTGCGATTAGAGACATGCCGACGCCCACTAATGTGGCGATGCTACAGAGTTTTCTGGGGCTCGCAAATTATTATCAAGTGTTCATTAAAGGAATGTACAATCTAAGAGCTCCGTTGAATGAACTGCTAAAAAAAAGACAAGGCATGGGAATGGACGGTAGAATGTCAGAAAGCCTTTGAGAAAATAAAGAGAATGCTTACGTCCGACCTCTTTTTAACCCATTACAATCCAAAACTGGATATTGTAGTGGCAAGTGACGCCAGTTCATACGGGATAGGAGCGTGTATTCAACACATAATGGTTCTAGAAAACCAATTGCACATGCTTCGAGAACTTTACTCCCAGGAGAAAGAAGTTACTCACAAATCGAAAAAGAGGCGTTGAGTATCATTTTTGCCATAACAAAATTTCATAGATACATCCACGGAAGACATTTTATGCTTGAAACGGATCATAAACCACTGATCACTAGTTTTGTTTCAAAAAAGGGTTACCCGTTTATACGGAAAATCGTCTGTTAAGATGGGGAACCATTCTTCTCAATTATGATTTTCACATAAAGCACCTATCATCCAAAAATATAATTCATGCGGATAGTTTATCAAGACTCGTACCGAGTCAAGAAGAAAGATTCGAAGAATCAATTATTGCAAATATCAGAGCAGATTATGAGGTGAAAAGCATGGTAAATAACATTGTAAGAGAGCTACCGGTTACACTAAAGGAAATTAAAAAAAAGCTGAAAGCGATGATTTCATTTAGAAATAAAAAGCAAAATGGTAGCAAATGACCAAAAAAGTGCAGGAGATTTATTCAATAGGTGAAGGAGTTTTATTATATGGTGAGAGAGTAGTAGTACCAAAAAAGTTGCAGAAAAGAATACTTCGGGACTTTCATATGGGTCACCGGGGGGTTAATAGAACAAAAGCTTAATGCGAAGCTTTGTATATTGGAAAGGAATGGACGTGGATATCGCAAACATGGTTCATCGATGTAAAGGGTGTGCGTTAGCAGCTAAGGCACCACTTATAGTACACAAACCATGGCCCAAGACGGATCATCCGTGGACAAGATTACACATTGATTTCGCTGGTCCAGTAGAAGATTATTACTACTTAATAGTGGTAGATAGTTTTACAAAATGGCCGGAAGTACTACGCTGCAAAAAGCCTACGCCCAATACCACAACAACTTTCTTGCATGAACTATTTGCACGGTTCGGTGTGCCAGAGTGTATTGTGAGTGACAATGGTACACAATTCACTTCTGAAGAATTTAAGGAATTTTGTGAATTATATCAAATTAACCACATAACGACGCCGCCGTATCATCCGAGGTCCAATGGACTCGCAGAAACATTTGTCGATACTTTAAAGCGAGCTCTGAAGAAAGCCTCAGGAGTTCCAACGGAAAAGGCGCTTCAGCAATTCAAGTATACAGAATCACGCCAAACCAGAGAACACACTCAAACATGGCACCAGCTGAACTAATGTTCGCTAGGAAAGTTAAGTCAGTGTTTGACAAACTTTTGCCAAGAAAAAATAGAGTAAAGAATACTATGTATACAGCGAGAAAAAGATACACCTCCGGAGAGAAGGTGTTTTTCAAGTGCTACAAAAACAACGTTGACTTCTGGGAGCGAGGCATAGTGGACAAGAGAATCGGTGACCTGATTTACATAATTAAAGGGCCGAAGAATACTCATAAAAGGCACCAGAATCAACTTAAAAATGTTACGGTATAGAGCATGAAGAGAGTATACCGGATGAGGAGGAAGATCCCATTGATGTAATGTATGATATGTTTCAAGTAGAACCTCCGCAGAATACTCCTGAACCGAGAACATCCGGTAGGAAACGAAAGTTCACGGACCCATTGGACGTGAATCCAAAATGGAAAAAATATTAAAATTAGGCGGATGGACACATGCATATGAAGTATGCAAATGGATCTACAAAGAAATAGCCATAATCATCAACCCATATAGGAAGCCAGTTTGAAATCCAAAAGGGATTCCAAGGCTTGGGAGGTGGTTGTTGTGGTAGGATCCACCTAATTTGCATAGTGGAGTACCGACCATATAAATATGGTTGGTACCGGGAAGAGAGGGAGGAATCAAGAGATTCAACCAGAGACTCTGCCCGACTGCGACTCAGTCAACACATTCTCCAGGAACGGTCTTACCAGGAATATACAAAAGACTATATGTAAATATTGTGTACACTTTCTGGTTTCAATACATTTTGTTTTAAGTACATTTTGTGTTGCATTATTATTCCATGCATTAGTCAAGTTTCAACACTATCTATCTATCTATCTATCTATCTATCTATCTCAGTTTGTTCATATATAATCTATCTATCTATCTATCTATCTATCTATCTTCGTCGGTTATCTATCTATCTATCTATCTATCTAATACTAAAAGTCTGATTGCTTGCGTGTTTGTGTGGTACGTCTGTCCGGCGCATAATAATTTACGAGTGGCTTATACAGTAATTTTTTTTATTCTTTCTTCAAACACAATTTTTTGAGTAAAATATTTTTAAGTTAAAGACAGACTCAGAGATTCTATTTTGCTGCTTCGTCCAGTTGTTTGTAATTATTTATATTCCAGCTTTCTTTAATTAAACAATAATTTAAATATTTAAAAAAATATTTTAAAGTTAATCCGATTTAAAATATATCTTAAGTGAATAAGATTTAAAAATACGAGTTGTTTATACAGTAAGTATTTTTATTTTAACTTTCTTCAAACAAAAATATTTTAATTAAAGGCAGGCACCAAGATATCTCGCTTTGCTGTTTCGTCCAGTTGTTTGTAGAGTTTTTAGATTTCATCTTTCTTTAAACAGACAATATCTTAAATATTTTAAAACTGTTTTTGGTATATTTAAAAAATATATTCGAGTGAATATGATTTTAAAATATTTATCGGCATATTAAAAATATATCTTTAATTTAATCTGAGTTCAAGTTTATCCCGGAAGTTTTATTACTAGTGAAATGCTGTATACAATGAATAAAAGCTTAAATAATGAACTTGTAAACCAGACCAATTATGACACGAACGAATTGAAATATTTAACTGAATAATAATTAAATTTCATTTCAATGGAACACTGAAATCAATTTCCATGTTTTAAAACCTGAACTGTTAGTGACCCAACGGGTCACGGGTAGTCTAGCTAGTAAATAAAAATAAAATCAAATGAAATTATCATTTTACTATAATTTGATCACTGGGATAGATTCTTGCGTTACGAATTTATGCCTTTCTCAATGGCATGAGTGCAATGTGAAGGAAAAAGATGTCGAGTTGGATGTCAAAATAACTTTGTTATCACCGATTATATTTTCAAAGTTTTTGTCATTTCGACGGTAATTATGGTTGCGGCAGGAGAGAAATCAAGAGCTCTGATACTTGATCTAGCCTTCCTATCCTAGATTCCTTCGCGTGAAGAAACCTGTCTTTCACGTGGGGAGAGGATTGTCGCCAGCCGACCTGTTGACATCCGTCATCTCTATTTTCTAGCTTCCTTCAAGAAACGATGCTTACTACGTCCTCCCTAAAATAAAATAAAAAATAAAAACGAGGACAAAATCTAAGGACAACATTATGGTTAGGTTTGTTCATGCAGCGTTGGGGTCCCTACTAAGGAAATGATGATGGACAACAGACATTGAGTTGTTGTATCTTGAGGAGATTGTCATACTGGAGACACGACGATGGTAAGGTTGCGAAAAAAAATTGCTAGTTTGTGACAAATTTTGAACGGCAGTTCGTCTCAAGTAACGAGGAATTAATTTATTACAAAAGCGTCATATACACTCACATTTTCTTTGTAATCGGTCGTCCAAGATTAGGCGAAAAGAAAAAGAGTGGGCAGATCTTACAGGATACAAGAATAAGTAGAAAGATACTGAATAGAAAAAAAATCTAAGTGGAATTTCCATGAAAAGTAGTTTCTACTTAAAAGCATATCTTTGTCAGTCAGGTCACGAATGGAGCGAACTTATAAAAAATCGAGAGATATCTTGTCGCCATTGTCGTTGAAGTATGCAAGAGAAGAGGACAAAAGACATTTTGGAGTTTTCATCAATAAGGAATGAGTTGTGTATCCGGAACTGAAAACGTGTTATCAGCAATTTTTCTCAAGAAATATATATATATATATATAAATTTTGAGAAATTTAACACACAAACAAAAACACACATATGTGTGCGTGTGTGTTAAATTTATAAATTCCGAGAAATTTAACACACACACACACACATATATGTGTGTGTGTGTGCTAAATTTCTCAGAGTTTATATATATATATATATATATATATATATATATAAATTCTGAGAAATTTGACACATACACAAAAATATATATATGTGTGTGTGTTTGTGCGTGTGTGTGTTAAATGTCTCAGAATATATATATATATATATATATATATATATATATATATATATATATATATATATATGGGGAGTGTAACCATAAAATTGTCTAAATCGTGTAACAGCATAACTGTCCACCTCACAAAATGTTTAATATCTAAAAAATATTTATATATATGTGTGTGTGTTTCTGCGTGTGTGTGTGCGCTAAATTTCTCAGATTTTGTATATATATATATATATATATATATATATATATATAGACCGCGTGTAACAGCAGATTGTCTAAATCGTGTAACAGCATAACTGTCTACTCCACAAAATGTTTTATATCTAAAAAAATCACGACACTAATTCAGTTTCTTTTTCCAAGTTTTTAGATAAGACCTTTAGCCATCTTGATACCATTTGTCGTAAGAATCACGAAAATCATCCTTTGAGTTATTCAGCTAGAAAGAGAACAGGTTAAAATCATTTTGTGTCAAAAATCATTCAGGCCTTCATTAATGATACCGACTTTCATACTATGGCTTTCTTCTCAAGAACCATCACGAGAAGATTGAATAAGTTTTTAAAAAGACGCAAATGTAGAACGAAAAACTGGATGAGGATGTCACAAAAGGAAAAAGGAACATAATTTTAACTTAAAATTAATTAAGAAAAATTGCAAAATTTTCTTCCAATTTTTTTTATTTTCTCAAGTACTCTCAATCTCATCTTCAGACAATCTTCTGGAGGTTAATTTTTCAGGGGGTTAATTTGGTGGTGGCTGTAGGAAATTGATTAAGAAAACGACGTTGATGAGTCGTCTTATGTTTTACTTGAATGGGCAGTGGTTTCAATTTTATAAGCACATGTATTCATAATATTAGTTTCTATGGATATGGGGAAAACTACTCATTTTAACAACGGGTGCTAGGGCATTCCTTTGAAAAAGGCACCTCTACTCTACCTTGACATAACCTTTCAAAAGTAACTAATATGTTGATACAATAATTGTCAGTGAAAAATTAAATTTTAAATTTTCTATGAATGCATTTAGCTCCATAAATTCAAAATATTTTCACTGAACATTTACAACGTTCAAAATTCGAATATGCAAGGGGGTGACTTTGAAATTTAATTTTAATATTTAAAATTTTTAAATATCTTTAGTCTTTTCGTTATAATATTTTAATTTAGTATTTTATACAAAAAAGCATTTAAGAACGTTGTTGCTATAATCAAGGTTGACTTTATTTTTAGTCGCAATTCTCTTATATAAAGGGCTTCCAGAATTTTAATTTTTTGTTTATTATTATCTTGATGGAGCAGTGGTGTATTTTCGACTAATATCTGTCTAAACTGTTAATGTGGCCATTGGTGTTTATTTAATTATTCTGAGATTGAACTATGGTCATTCATATGAAACGTAAGACGACACGTCAACATCGTCTTAATCAATTTTCTACAGCCACCAATAAATTATTTCGTGGACTTGAAAGGATTAAAACTAAAATAAATATACACAATACGTCCAAACTATTTAACACAACATACCGGAATGAAAATATGTTGCTTTCTATATATATATATATATATATATATATATATATATGTGTGTGTGTGTGTATTGTTATAGTGGAACACATCTATTCTAGAGTTAATAGACTCTCCCACCTATAAATAGTAGGAGTAGTAATAGTAACGAGGGAGTCGCTCAGTGGTTTGGTCAGTCAATCGATGCCGGACGACCGTTAGTCGGATACTAAAGTATCAGCGACCACAACTAGATTTCTCTGCGTCATTACCTATTATATCAAGATCCTAATGTTTTGTACGTCGAACCTATTTTAGAAAAGAATTAGTACAAAATACAAGCCTCCACTGCGAAATCACTTCATAACATATATATATCTTATAATAAGAGAAAGAACAGTATGATATATAATCCAGTGTTCTTATTAACGTTTTTTTTTTACAAAACAGTGCTCAATGCAAATCTACAGACCATAAAATATTATAAATTTGCTTATTTAAAAATATGTTTCCATCGCTGCACAGGAATTACCATATTTCAAAAACAGAAGCTAAATCTTCAAATTCAGTTATAGAATTAAATTACGTTTTTTCACTGGCAATTATTGTATCAACATATTAGTTACTTTCGAAAGGAGGTTAAGTCAAGGTAGGGTAGGGGTGCCTTTTTCAAAAGAATACCCTACCACCCCTTGTTAAAATGATTGGTTTTCTCTATATCCATAGAAACTAATGTTATGAATGTATGTGCTTATAAAACACAGTAAATTTCAAAATATGTTATTCCAAAACTCGCTTGAAAATGAAACAGAACTAGGGACTTTAATTTAATTTAATTCGCTGCCGACACTTGAGTTTGAACATAGACCGCCAGTGAGCAAACACAGGCGATCCCATTGTTAAATTAAGTGGATCACGTGACAATGGGAGAAATGCATCAATAGGTTTTAGCGTGACATCTCATTGATCGCCAACTGTACATAGATGAGACGCCAGCAGCAGTCTACTAGAGTGCTTAAATTAAAAAAAACAAACATAGGGTACCATAATGAAGATAGATATTTTTTCGTCTGATAATACAAAATGAGGCACAAGTGCAAAATGGAGAAAAAAGGTTGGTCTTCTTCTTTAGTGTAAGAAAGAATCACCTCTGTCGAAAAAGAGTTTGTGTTTTGTGTGCGATCTGCCAAAGAAAGATTACCGAAAATAGTTAGCAAAAATCTATTACTTCAAGTATCAGAATCTATATGCTAATGTTCTTTCCTCCCCTTAATGGCGTGGCCAATCACAAAAATCTCTCGATGAATAAAAGCCGTTGTTTTTTGCTTACAAGGGAGGATTTTTTTTCTGAACTTGGTAGACGAACATGCGTTTCTGCTGGTGAGAAGTGAAGATTGGATTTGTGGCCCCATGTTGCCTGTGGAACTGTTACGACGGACTATCGTTTGAACTGTGATTTTGCTACAAGTGTTGCGAATGAGAAGTCGAATAAACCTATTGCAAGCGTTTATTGGTACTATAACTTCTTTTTCTATTCTCTACAACAAGGGTCGGCAAACTACGGCGAAGGCATTTTGACCGGCCCGCGAGCCTGATTACCAATGACTATTTTTAACATGAGAGACGACCTTCAAATGAAATGAAATTTGTTATATGTCATTTTCCATAGAATGCCTACACATCTCAGGGCACTAAACATATTAGACTATCTGCCAGTTATCTTTCATGAGACTTATTTTACCAAGTTGCGTTGCCTACGTTTAATGTAAAATAATGGATACATATTTGTTATGACCCTTGGCTACATTAAAAGATAACAGAAGCGAAAGGAACGATAAAGTGAAAGAGGCCAGGGAGGGACTGACATGCGAGGTAGCAGAAATCTAAAGACAGTTAAACATACGCGCATTATACATACATGCCTCATGAATGTGTGGATGATACCGCATGTGTACATACGTAAGTGTATATATTTACAACTACTTGTACTCGTATGTATGAGTATATGTGCTTCGTTTTTGTTTGATGTGTGTGTGGAACAATTTTCAACAACAGTTTCAAACCTACACGTCATAATTTCATCCATTTCACTTCGGTTGATTTTTTTTTCACTTTGAATTATTTTGACGTTCCTTGAGGAAATGTAATTTTTGTTAGGTGTTTTTTTTAATTTTAGATTTTCTTTTGTTTTTCTGATTTCTCAATGTTTATTTTCATTATGGTTTTAAATATTTAGGTTGATAGGGGTCTGCATATGTAATTTTTCTTAATTTTTCATTAATGGCCTTCGTCCGGCCCGCAAAACCGTCATTATAACACGATACGGCCCGCGGGGTGGAATGAAATGCTGACCCCTGCTCTACAACAACAAGCTATTTCGGCACTTACTTTGTCTCTAGCAAGATGGCGGAAAGACCGTTCGACATGAAACTGATCCGGGGCTTCAGAAATTTTGTTTCTTTTTTGGGGAGAGATTGTGAAAGAGGGGGTGTAAGTGTAGTTACGTGAGTAGTACGGGGAAAGTAGACAGGGGTATTTTATATGGAGATGAGCGGGGCAAATGAATGTCATGAACAGGAAGGTTGATGAACGAATTTTTTTTTTATGAATGGGAAGACGGGCAGAGGACAAGATCTCGACACACTCAGTGGCTTTGGTTTTTAATCCGTTTCTCATCCAACTGTTCTTTTAATATCCTGATGTTCTCAATTTTTCCCAGCTTGCTTAATTTAATTTCTGCTCTACAGTAGCTGTTTCACTGTACGAAGCCGGGGCATCAACTTTACAGACGGTAGAGGAAATAGGGCCGTATATTGGCGCTGATGTCTTCATGGGACTGAGGCCTCGCTGTTCGACTCTTTGTTCTGCCTCTACCAATCACACGCCATCCCCCTTTTTCCTTCCTCTTGTCCGCACTTGTAGAAGGTGTTGATTTTGTGGAGCATGTGAGACTGGACCCAGCCGAGGGATTGTCCGCAAGGCCAATGCCACTGGTATGCCATTTCAGGCGACGCGTAACTAAAAGTATCGGCCAGAGGCAGATTTTGGTCGACTGCGGCGGGAAGTCCGGAAGACTTCTTACCTGGACAAGAAAAGAACATGTGATCAGTCTCCCCACACCTCCACCTTCTGCTGGTTATAATGACCGGCATTTTCCAGTTGCAAAAGTCCAAACATTTGCGGACGGGGACGAAGGCTAACCGATCGAGCATGATGTTTGAGCTGCATCCCACGCTTATGTTGTCAGAAGTCACACACAAAATTTGACCGTACTGCCTGAAGAATGCAGTCAGGTGCTCTCTCAAACCCTGAGGAGGGACCTCGATTAATATTTATGGTCCTTCGCTGACTGTCATACGCGTTATGTAGGAAGAGGTCTTCGGTTATTCATTCTCGCCTCGACATCTCGAGACAATCTTCGCCTGTGAGCAGCAGTACGTCCTACGCTCTGTTCGTTTTATAACTCTTTGGTGTTTGACCTCCAGGAACATAACTGATGAAATCATTGACAAATTTTGAGCTACGCTTGGCCACCACGATGACCGACATCATTATCTTCTCAAAGATCTTTAATTCTTGGAGGACTTCTAAAAGTCCATCTTCATTTACAAGGCATAGAAAACTCTTAGCCTATTCCAAAAATTCCGCAGTGTTTATAATGCAACGGGGGTGGGTCGAGCATGAGGGCAATTTCCCTTTGTCATCTTCTTTCGGCATATTCTTGTCAATAGATTTATTGGAACTAATACTGGTCATTTCTTCTCTCTCAGTGGTACTAATATTTGTAGATATCAGGAATTATTCTGGGACTGGCGATTTTAGGGTTGCTTGCCCCTTTTTACTAGTTTCTTTTTATTTGAAAGATCTAACTTAGAAGCAGCTCCGAAAAGGTCCTTTCTCACAGACCGAATATTTTGCTGGCCATCTTAAGAAACAAGAAGGTTGGCACCTAGCTAAGCGGGCCAAATTATTTATTATTGATTTAAAAAATAATAAATAGATAATGTGAAAAAAGAAGAAGAGGAAGAAGGAAAGAATAAAACACAGCAACAGATAAATAATTAAATCTGTGTATAAAATGTATTTTTTCCTATAAAATAGAAGGTAAATAAAAAGAAACAGTACAATCATGAGAAGGGAGAAATAGAATAAAAAAGAAAAACTGGTTAAACCCGTATAGACAAAAATGAATTTACACCTAAATGAAATAATTTATCATTAAACTTGAAAAGAAGAGAATTAATCCTAAAAAGGCTTAATTAAAAAAAGAAAGATTAAACTAAAATCAATAAAGTTTTAAGAAATAAAACCTACTTAGAAGGAAAACGAAATGTTAACTCCCAAAAATTAAATATATAAGTTGGCAGAAACAGAGAAGGTTAAACTAAAAAATCAATGATTGACTAGAAAATTTATAAAATTGAAATGAACTGGTTAAGTATCAAGAAAAAAATAGGGTTTAGTTTAAATATTCTCAATAAACTCCTTCAAATAAGTAGCTAACAATAACCGGGAAAAAAGAAATAAAATAGTCTTTTAAGGCTTTAGTAAAATGAATGTAAAAAAGTTGGCGTCCAAAAGCCGATGAGAAAGTTGAAAAACAGGTTTGACAACTCGAAAAAAGCTGTTCAAAATTCAAATTACAGTTAATTACAATGGATTTATTTTTAATAGTTTTGCAAGCCTTTTAAAATTTCGTCAGAAATTAAAATAAAACATTAAATGAAATACAAAAGCAAAAAATACAGAAGTTTGGTAAGACTTTAGTCAAACCAGAAAAATAGAATTAAAGTTTCGCGGTCAAAGTCGACGGCAAAAACTAAGAATAAAGACTGAAAAAAAAAAAATAATCAAACAAAAATAATTAATGAAAAAAGGAAGAATAAATTAAATCAATTTATAAAACTACCTAAAACCGAGTAAAAATAGGAATACAAAACGTAAAATGAAAGACTGAAGTTAGGGGAAAAAGCCCCAAAAAGAACGGAAAGCAACGTAATATTTGATTTTAATTTGCCCACCACCTATTCCCAACTGCAGCCACCAGTTGTTAGTACCTGATGCTGACCCTATACGATCTATGTCGCGGTCAAGGGCGGCATTCCAATCGGCCACTAAAACTAACCGATGAGATGTCGTCAAACACCGCACGATCCGCAGAAAAACAAATCAGGCCGCACATAAACCCCCAGTGAGATGAAGAGCGTTATCATTTAAGGTAACATCCAGCACGCAAAGCCTTCCCCATGGATCTGCGAAGAAAAGAGCACACGCAGCCTTCAAAGACTTGACCACCAGTCAGGTGACACCAATCGAGCGTCATTGAAAAAAAATACTGAATAGAAGGATAACCAGTACACATAATGCCTTCATAACTGCGAACAGAAAACTGTGTCTCCTGCTCACAACATATATTCACAACGAGACGTAGAAGGTTAAGATAGAGCCTCGCCCTTTGAAACGCAGCCCTTAGGCCCTGGACATTCACACTAGCTACTCCGAGTACCGTTATCTGTATCTTTAATTTTGTCAGAGGTATACACAAAATTTTGGCCATTTTCGGCCACCATACTTTTAAGTCCAGCCTTAATTTAAAAGTCCAGTTGATCAGTTGATCTTGACGATTGTTTTGGGCTTTTTCGGCCACCATACTTTTAAGCCCAGCCTTAATTTAAAAGTCCAGTTGATCAGTTGATCTTGACGATTGTTTTTGGCTTTTTCGGCCACTATACTTTTAAGCCCAGCCTTAATTTGATCAGTTGATCTTGATGATTCTTTGGTAGCCACCGAACTTTGCTTTTTATCGGGCACCATTCATACTTATGATTCTTGATCGTCTATAATTTCATCTACTTTACCCATTACAGTAGGGTGTTCTTTCTTTTTAGGCCCAAACAGTGTTTTTTGGCCGACTTAAATTTGTCAGCCATATTTTTTCTTTTTTTTTTTTAAAGCAAAAATAGATATTTTTCGGGTGTGATTTTCGTATTTGTTAAAAGAGTGTGTGAAGTGGATGGTTGGGATGAACGTAATGTAACTTATTGTATCCAAATGTATAATAATTAGAAACACGATGAAACAATCCTCAAAAACATAATAGGTAGAAATGTTAAACCCATTAATAATAATAAACAAGGTATGTTCATCCTATATTATAAAAAATTTCAAACAAATGCCCTCATAGTCTCCAATAACAATACAAGCACATAACTAAATCCTCTACAAAAAAAAAAACAAAACAATGTAGTGTATCAGTTTATTGCCAGTTCAGAGATTGTATCTCTTATACTAATAATAAACCCACTACATACATTGGTTTTACTACAACCACACTCTCCCGTAGACTGACATCACACATT
The DNA here is from genome assembly GCA_903632075.3 of Acanthosepion pharaonis. NCBI lineage: Eukaryota > Metazoa > Mollusca > Cephalopoda > Sepiida > Sepiidae > Acanthosepion > Acanthosepion pharaonis. Next base: position 1,094,897 of record CAHIKZ030004191.1, read on the forward strand.
TCTGATCTTAGTTCTATTAAACAACATAAAAACAAAGCGATGTAGATAATGTTAGACAGATATTAGTTGATAACACAATAATACTCACATATACACACTGAAAAAAAAACTTCAGGTATTGGAGGCCATCTACATTAAAACAAAGCAGCCCACACTCAACAAAATTACATTTCAAGCTAGTCCCAACACATTACATGCCTCTAGATATATGGTCCCGTAGTTAATATTTCAGTCTGTCATGTGGTACGATGTCACAGAACCGCATTATGAATTTACGACCTGAGTCTGCTATTCCTATTATCCAAATGTTGGAAAATTTTTCACTTTATCCTCTCTCAAATTAAAGCAACTATACGAATATACGTTTGAATCTACTGCCCCAATAGACTAAATTATATATATATATATATATATATATATATATATATATATATATATATATATTGTGTGTGTGTATGTCACCACAAAATGTATCTTTTTCGGTATATCTTTAATGTATTTTAGACATCTAAGAATATTCATATTTCTCACACATAAACCGTCTTTGACTCCCCTCTTTAAAACTTCTCCTTAATCTCCACTTCCTCTTTAGACCTTCCTGTTTTTCTCTCGTCTGTTACCCCTCCCCATAGGTTTCATTTACTCTAACATTCGTTCCACACTCTCATACATACACTCTCAATAAATTTTATTTTTTTATTCCCGGAGTTATTTTTTCTGTTTTCTTTTTAATTTGGAGGTCTGATGAATTGGATCGTATTTACGATTCCAATGGAATAAATTATGACCATGGAATATTAGTGTTTAAGCCTTTTTATTATATCCTTACTCTGTCCTGGACATTGAGTTCTACCTGGATTCTATCCTCTTGGATTTATTTTTTATACAAATATATATGTATATTTATGTATGTATATATATTTATATATTCTAGATATATGATTGCATATGTATGTGTATATATATATATATATATATATATATATATATATATATATATATATATATATATATATATATACAAAATGTGGTACAATGCCAAAAAGAGGAATGGGAAAAAGGAGGGTCTTATACTGTCTTAAATTTCAACTTAGCTAGCGACAAATACTGACACAAAATTTACCACAATATTCCTTACACCAAAACAACGCATTCTTACTCCCTATTCTTATTACATCGACCTTAATGAACCAATATCTATATAAAAGACCTAACTAGTCCCCATATTTACAGTTCTTGTCTGTGGAAGGAATAAAATACCAATTTAAAATCTAAACCCTATTGTGTATTTACAATATGAAAGAACTGTTTAAAAGAAACTAAATAAAATAGTATCAGTAATAAAATCTTTCACCATTGTTAACTGTGACAGAAACATCAGTGAACTAGACGAAAATAATGCGGCACTTTAATAATATAAAACAGTCATTCATCCCAACCACTCGCTCAGCCACACAATCATTCAAACACAGCAACAAATATGAAAATCACACCCGAAAAAAAATCCGTTTTTGTTTTAAAAAAATGGCTGACAAATTTAAGTCGGCCAAAAATAAAAATAAATAAAGCAAGTTTGGGCCTAAAAAGAAAGAACACCCTACTGTAAAGGGTAAGGTAGATGAAATTATAGACTACCAAGAATCAAAAGAATGTATAGCGCCCGATAAAAACTAAAGTTTCACGGATACCAAAAAATCTTCAAGATAAACTGACCGAATTAAGGCTGGAGTTAAAAGTATTGTGGCCAAAAAAGGCCAAAATTTGCTGGATACCTCTGACAAAATTAGAGAATCGAAAAAATATGGTGGCCGAAGAGCTCATAATTTAAAGTCAAAATTGAGGACGAGAACAACAAAGACGTCAATGAAGCGTTCGGAATTGTATAATCAACATGACGGAGTTTCTCGAGAAGGCTAAGAGCTACGCCCATCTTATCACAGAAGATGAACTCTAGGCTAATTCCGTTGAATTGCAGAAGAGTGAAAAAAGGATTTTTTTCTGTCTTTGTGGTCGACAAGCGTTCGCGCAAAATTTTGGTCCGTAAAAGTTACGCAATAAAATCACTGACGTCCCTTTGGGTTAAGCATCAGAGAGTCATAATAGCAAATGGATACTCCATATGGGACATACTTTTACCCAATCCTGCCGACTGTATAGTCGCATCAAGTCGGAACCTAATTTGAGGGCAGACGTAGGTTTGTATCATTATTTGAGGTCTCTGTTCGATCGTCTGGGAACACTTGGCCGCTTATCGCTTCCAGTTCAGAGATATACTCAGTGCTTCCACTGAAAAATTGATCGGGGTATGGAGCTATGTGTTGATGATCGATTGTAATGCTTTCGTCTCCATCCCCAACAGACTAGAGGTAGAAGTTCAGAAAATGCAGGTGATTGCGACTGGCTCTAGACCCACTTGTTTGAAGTGCAGGGAGACTTTTCACCACTTCTCTTCCTACCCAGTGTGTTCCTGCATCGCTGAACCAAATCCCACTTTGATCTAGTTTTTTCTTTGCGTCTCGCCTGTAATGGGTGTACCAGCGACCGGGACCGGTGTGGTAAGATCCCCAGTTCGGCCCGTCTCACGGCCTTCTTTCTCCAAAAAGCCTTTGCCCATGGTTGCAGAGAAGGAAGAGGGGCAATGGCAGGTCTTTAGCAGAGCTAGAGAATAGCTTTGGACAGCAGAACATAGTTCCATTGAAACCTCTGCGGATATTGGCATACAAAGTCGCAAGGGGTGATTCCTCGACCCGCTATGCCGATCGCTTAAGAAACTAAAAGCTCAAATATAAACCATGCTTTGAAAAGGCATACAAGTTGCAACTGTTAAAAGAATCTTTGAAAACAAAGCGTCATCAATCTGCCGGGGAAAATGGCCCTTCCTCCTTGGCCAACTGTCAAACAGCATCACATGGCTCCACCACATATGGTAAAATCATTCACTACCACTCCTTCCAAAATGACCGCCCTCATGAAGGCTCCCATAACCAAATCCTCAACCAGGAAAAAGTCTATCCCTGCTAATACCCCTCATCCATCACCAGTCCAAATTTCCATCAGCTCGCCTAAAACAATACATCACCAAAGTAACAGAGACGTCCATCAAGTGATTCCAATGAATCTCCTGCTAAAATAATCAAAACCCATTTTCAATCCTGCGGAAGACGTGTACCAAGTAACCAAAGAACAAAAGGAAAAAGTTGCTGTGCAATTGAAAAAAAAATTATTGAAATTCAAACAAATCAGCGAGGTAGATGTAGAAAATCAAAAATAAATTTCTAAAAGCAAAAAGAGTATTGGCTTTTGTTAGATCTGTGATTGGTGGATAAAAAAAATTTGGTCCATGATTGAAGAAATTGATTAGGATGTTTCCGTCCTTAGCTTTTTTTTTTGACAACGATAATGTAAATAAATTGAATCAATATCATCCAGGGAGGCTCCCTCTTTTTATTCACCCCCCCTCAATATGGCGCATTGAAACTTACTATTTCCTGGGCATGTCCACTGATGGTACCATCAAGAGTGAGATGGGACAGGCCGCCGGTGTTCTCAGCCGGCCATGTTCAATGGAGAAGAGCAAAATGAATCTGTTTGATAATGGAAATAGTTAGCTAGTGTTAATGCTCGGGGTGAAAGTATGTTCTGTACAGGAGACCCGGTTTTCAACTTGCAATTATAAGGCCATTCGGTCCAGGGGTTTTTCTCTGTATTCAGCATGTTTTGATTGACGCCCGAGAAGAGTTTCCTGGCTGGTGAGCAACTCATTGAACGCTGCGTGTGCTCTTCTCTTCGCAGATCCGACAGGCAGGCATTGCGTGCAGGATTTTCCTATAAAGGATAAGGCCCTTCGTCTAATTGGGGCTTAAGCGCCCAATGACAGTTCTGAGCGGCCTGATTTGTTTCGGCGGATCGAGCTGTTTTTGAAGACATCTGGTCGGTTAGTTTTAGCGGACGATTGGAATGTCTTCCATGACTCCCGATTTGCTATATTGAAATTGAAAGATTAAAGGGGGTCTCTTTTATTTATGACCCCTTTTTTTTCCTTTATTTCCCCTTCTGTCTACATTTAGGTGGTCAGAGATGTCTTAGCACAGAGATCCTCTGAACAGTTACCATGAAAGTATTTATAGAAAAGGCACATGTAGCTAACCTTATGTTTGCGGGAAAGTGACTGAAGCCGAGACTCCATGTCAGGACCCATAATATTGCTGATTCTTCATTGGATTTTATCAGAGATCTCGAAATATATAGCAGGAACATAAATGAGACAATATTCCCAGCGTGGACGAATGGTAGACATATAGATATGTAAGATAAATTCTGGAGTTAAAAACTGTCATGTATGACACTGAGAATCAAATATCTAGCAGCTGGCATAGCAATGAATTCAATATAGTCTTTCCACTTTATCAGTTGAGAATGTTAGCCCATGAAGGCGCAATGCGTCACTCTCCTGAGAGTCATCATCAGCCATGATGACGGAAGGTTGAAAGCTGTCTTTCTGATTACTAATAGAGAGCAGTTTTATCTTTCACCCAAAAACAAAATTTTCCGAATCATTCAAATACATCTTTACGTCGAAGTTATCAAATGTGTTTTCGCCGTTTTATTTTCGTTTGTATTCTTTTGGAAAGAATATCTTTTAGTCGAAATGGATAATTCCAATTCTCTGAATGCCTGAGATTAGCAGTCGTCTGCTTTCTTATAATCGTCATCCAGAGTGTTAATTATTGCTGCCTAAAAAAGGGATAAGCTCTTTTGCAGTATTTTTTTTTTTTTACCTTAAACAATTTGTATTTATTCTTAATTTTCAGATAGCGACATGCGTTTGTATGGAGCAAAACTGATGTGGAAAGTGAATTAATTTCCCGTAATTACTGGATCGATTGAATTAAATCCACCTTTCTTGAATTCATCAAAATAGCTCACATTAAGAACTGCTAATTGCTTCCGTGTTATTGTAATTATTATCATTTCCTTTTTTAAAAGTTTATTATATTGTAATAATTGTTATTTCCTTTATCATTATTACTGTTATTACTACAGAAACCATTCTCATAATCATTTCAATAACATATTATGGATGTGCAAAGGAAGTAATGTAGGATCCTAACGGTAAAGGAATCGGCGAGCCGAGTTCAAACTCAGATCAATGTTATATAGGAATAAAGTCTCTCTGCTTGAACATAGATCACCAGTGAGCAAACACAGGCGATCCCATTACTTAATTAATAAACCACGTGACCAAAGAGGTTTGGTTTGGCTTGGTTTATTTTGTTTTACGGCACATCAATCTCAATTGGTCATTTAATACCGACAACATTTTTTTTATTGCTGGTAATATTTTGTTTTGTCAGGAATATGTTTCTGGTAATATTTTCCCTTCAAACTTGTATTGCTGGTAATAATAATAATAATAATAATAATAATAATATATATATATATATATATATATATATATATATATATATATGATGGACTCTCCGTCGTATTCGACGTCAAAAAACGGCCGAATACGGAGAACTGTTGCACCATGTGCCAAAAGTTCTCCAAATGATCCTCCGCAGGTTTTGAATTCATTGTCCGTCTCCTAAATAAGTTACCATCCAAAGCTATAGAACCTAGTCTCTCCTGCTATTTACCCATAGCTGGGGGTGCAGAAGAACAGGATTAATACCTTTCCCAACTGTATTAGCACATAAGTGAATGTAATGGTTTCGACTGGAACATCACTCTCAATCCGAGCCACAATACATTACTCCACCGTGCCTCTCTCTCTCTCTCTCTCTCTCTCTCTCTCTCTATATATATATATATATATATATATATATATATATATATATAAAAAGAAAGAGGTTGTCGTGGTTCCAACGAGAAAAAAGTATGTATATTAAAAAGAAGAGAAGAGAGGTGCCGCAAACCTATTTAGTTCGGGATTAAACTTGTTTATCATGTTTTTTCTTGTATTTGAAGGTACGAATATTCGTCTGTTCGATATATCGGCATGATATTAAATTTACCTTGGTTACATGTGAAGATGTGATATTTATATATATATATATATGTGTGTGTGTAATAGTGATAACCAAGACAGTGTAAAGACAGATATGCTGTCAATCAGTGGAAGCCCGAAGAAAAGGCCATTTAAGGCAAGCAGTCTTTGTTATAAGGTGCTCAATGTTTTCAAAATTGAAGAGAAACTCAGTATATTCGAGAAAAAAATTAACCTTAAAAATGTCCTGTTTGTGATACACTGATATGATACTGACATATTATCTCTGACAACCAGAGCCTAAAGATAGATAAAATTAGTATAACGAACAGCTAGAGAGTTTGTAAAAACAAGAAAATGTTGAAAAGGAAGCATAACCACAAAATTTGACACAGACACAAATGTACATGTACACGCATGCGCATAGACGCGTACCGTCAAAAGCACACACCCGTACAAACACATGCTAAAAGAAAAGAAAATCAAGCTCACCACAATAACAGTAGCATCACACTTAGTGTATGAATTAATTACGTCAAACTTAGTATAACTTTATTAAGTTAAACTTAGAATAAATTGATTACGTCAAACCTAGCATAAATTAGCATAAGTCAAACTGAGCAAACTTAGTCAATCGTGGAAACCTCCTAACGATTGATTTTCTGTCGATACTGGAAAGCGTAATATCAGTTACTGGTTTTAAGAAACCTATTTTCCTGGAAAAAAAATTTTTAATAGATAGATTTCATAAGTTTCCACATTGGCTGCTCTAACAATTAATGAGGTATATTTCCTCATAATATTGCAATAAAATTATCATCTAAACGTGTGCCATAACCTAATATTGTAAGAATTAATTAACACATCTTTTATCGTCATCACCATCCCTGTCGCTATTATACTTAAAATATTATTATTATTATTATTATTATTATTAATAATGTTCATAAATTTCCGTTTTCAATTATTATCGATTATATCAGCATTGTCTTGTGTCATCGTGACCCGCCAATAATTGAAAAAAGCAATTCTAGTGCGTAGTAGAACAGCCTGCGCACGCAAGCTCCCATATGCTCTTACATGGAACAAATACACTTTCAACATATAAGCAGAGAAAGTTACACACATACGCATAAACGAGAGGAGGTTCACATTTGCCGTGACAAACTGACATATCTCTTGACTCACACACAAATAAGCACATATGTATTTTTCAATGTAAAATTACATACTGGAAATTCTAACGAATTAACGGGTTTTATTTTTAATCCGACAACATTTCGGTGGAGAGACAGTTGCCTACTGTACATATATATTCAGGACAAATGCGTACCAGACAATTGCGTCCCTGGACATTTGCCTCCCTAGACAAAAGAATCCCTGGATAATTGCGAACCTCTGATAATTTTTGAAGTCAACATTTTTTAAGAGTTGTTTAATATAGAAATGTGCACAACGATACATTTAATTACTCTAAACAAGCAGAAATGTTGTTACCTTAAATAAAAAAGAGGGTCTACTGGCAAAAAAAGTCCACTGGCATATTAAGAGAAAGTAAGGTTTATTTTGAGCCCTATTCTTGTAACACTTGATAGACTATATTGATATCTTTGTTTTCTAGATCATTTTAATCCAAACTATGAATACACATGTCATCATCATAGCCCTTTTCATCGTCAGTACATTGGGCCGGTAAGGGAAAAAAAGTTTATTTTGAGCCCTATTCTTTTAACACTTGATAGACTATATTGATATCTTTGTTTTCTAGATCGTTTTTATCCAAACTATGAATACCTATGTCATCAGCATAGCCCTCTTCATCGTCAGGAAATGTAAGAATGCTGTTTTCTCTTTGTAGATTCTTTTGGGATGTGACACTGTCATGCCAAAATGAACCGTGGTTTTTCATATCTGTGCTTTCATATACGCATGACATAATCTTGGAAAAGATTGATGAGGTTGAGGTTCACCTTTCCCCAGAGTAGAACCTCTGATGTGGCTTGAAATCTCTCGGTAGTTGTGTTCTCATCATACATGTACCATTTTGTGAACTGATTTACTTCCTTTATCAGAGCTAGACATTCAATAGAGTTACAGCTTGGACGAGAAGATGTTTCTTCTGATGTAGTTGTATGTTAATTAGTAGAGTTCCCTGTTTGTGATTCTGGAGGGTCATTCGATAAGGTTCGAAGAAGGATGTTCCTCACTAAGGCCTACAGGCTTCATTCATTCAAATCTGTTTTCATTCATTGATCTGAGAAAGCGGTTGTATATAGCTGAAAGCTGAGCTATCTCTAAATAAATGAATGGCAGCAAACTATGAACTATCATCCATATGAAAGCCTCGATCTGGTGAGGCTATTTAAGAACATGGTTCGAGTTAATATTTTTTTCAATATTTTGGTTTACTAGCCAATTGCTGTATTGTGTGAAACTAACCCTAGTGCAGCCTATTCTATGTTGAGTTTCTCCAGTACTAAATTGGTTATAACTGATTCATACTCTAAGATATTCGAATAGTTTAGCACTTAATAATTCCAAACCATGAACTTTTATGATATATTAAGTTTAGATGATAATATTGGTTTCATTTCAATTCCAGATCATATTTTCCGTTTTGGAAAGAGTTGAGTCTTATTTCATGGAAGACTCTGTAGAGAATGTTGATTTTTTGTCAAGATCATTTTTGTCTCAACTCCGAATGCCAATGTCATCGGTATAGCCTCGTTCATCATCAGTACACTGGCCATGGGAGGGAAAAAAATTCTGTTTTCTATTAGTAGATTCGTTTTGCATGTAGTATAGACGGCTTAAATGACCAGCGTCCATTTCTTTATATCAATGGATGACCTAAGAAGAAATTCTATAAATTGAGGTTCTCATTTCCCTTATCATACTTCTGATGGAGTTTGAAATATTTTCCTACTGCGGTCCGCAAAATATATGTATAACTGTTATAGAGTAGTTTCACAGTGGAGGCTTGCATTTCACTAAGTCGGTCCTAAAATAGGTTCGACGTACAAAACGTTAGAAACTTGATATAATAGTTAATGATGCAGCAATCAAGTTGTGGTGGCTGATACTTTAATATCCGACCAACGGTCGTCCGGCATCGACTGACTCACCAACGATATTTAGTCACCCCCTCCCCACGAGGGCATCATGTGGCACAAGGCCGGTTTAACGTGGGATCTCCGAGCCCGTAAGCTCGGCCAAAAATATGCCCATTGAACCCGTATAAACGGGTTCAGGGCCGGTTTACCTCCCCGAAAGAGAATCCGGCCTTCGGCGTAGCCTCCTTCCCCCGACCGAAGGCAGAGAGTTCCCCCGATCAGCCAGTCGACTGACTGACCAACTCTCTGAGCGACTGCTACCACTCCTACTTATTATAGGTGGGAGAGTCTATTAACAATAGAATAGGTGTGTTCCAGTATAAAAATAACTTTGTGGACAGATATCAGATATAGCCATTCAGTGGAGTTTACGTTTGAAAAGGCAGTTTCTAATGAATGAGAAGAGGAAGTCTCTCGGGATGGGATCGTATTTTGTTGTCAGGTCGACATTTCAGGTATAAAACTTCTGTTGGAGACAGATTAAATTTCCTGGAGTTGTTTGATGACATTTATGGCATAATTACAATTCTTCTTCTTCTTCTTCTTCTTCTTCTTCTTCTTCTTCTTCTTCTTCTTCTATGTGTTCTGTCCCTTCAGGACGTAGGCAATCATGGTCCTCCACATTTTCTTGCCCCTTTTAGCTCTTAATAAGGTTTATCTTTTTTCTTAAGTCTTGCCCTACTATCCATTTACTCAATCCCATCAGGTATGTTTTTTTCTCTGCTTTCCCCTGTCCGTCTTTCCCTCAATCTGCCCTATGAGTATCAGATTTTCCAAGCACTCTTTCCTCATTATGCGTCCCAGAAATTTCAACTGCTTCTTCCTGATCTTAATTATAAGTTGCATTTTGTTTCGATTTTCTCCAAAACCTCGTCGTTGCTCAAATGTTCTGTTCAATCGTAACCCCAGCATCTTTCCAAAAAACAATTTTTTCTTACTTCACTTTGTCATCTTTGAGGAGAATGTCCAGCATTCACTGTCATGCAGGAGGACAGATATCAAAACACTGTTCTGTTCTCTTTTCTTTGTTTATAACGAAATTTTTCTGTCTCTTAATACCCTGTTTAGCTTTTGCAATACATCTTTTGCCATCGCAATATATCTTCGGATCTCAATGTACGCATTTTTTGCCCTCTGTTCGAACACTTCCCGGACATTTAAATTTCTGTACTTGTTTGATTTTCTTATATTCGATTTGTAATTTGCATTTTGAGCTCATCCTTTACGAATACCAAATTGGGCTGTGAGGTGTTGACTTTTAGTTTCCATCGTGGATTAAAGCACGATATACGCCATATTTCGTAATTAAATTCTGATAACCGTATTTTTCATGAAATTGAGAATTCCTTTTTCTTTTGCAATTCGGTGAAATGTTATACTATTTTCGGAAGTTCAGCTTCAATATCAAGAAATCATTTATTAAAGAATGGATCAAAACAATTGACGGTCCCAGTTTTGCTTAGATGGCTTGGCTTCGAAAATTATCCGTGCTGGGATTATTAAATCGAAATCGATATTTTTTATATCTAAGTCTATTTGGTTTATATCTAAGTCTATTTTCGTTTATTTGGTTCAGAGACAAATAAATAATGGTCGTTTATACTTTGACATGAGGGTGGGGGAATATTCGCACATTATACACGCTTGTTCAAATTAATTGAAAAAAAAAACGAATACTTGCGTTATTATTTACATTTTCTACGTATTTTTCCAATGAAACATGACTCAGTGCACATGTTAGTACTTCGCATGTTCATTCCACGAAGTTGTTCCTTGCAGCTTGACCACAGATTCAAGACTTGTTTTAAATCAAGGGAATTTCACGACCAGTCTATATTACTTGGATTTGCTCACTGCTAAGCTTGCTAGTGTGTTTGTACAGCGTTACAATTTTTGTACGCTTCCTTGGAGTAATGTCCATCGCAGACAATAGCCGTAGGACAACTAATTGACCGTCGAGACAATAATGCAATTACGAATGAGGCAATATTTTACAAGGCCAAACAAATTTCATCATACACCCCGAGAATAGATTCGTATTACTGCACACGACTGAGAATGACGTAATCTAAGGAAAAAGTAGAAATCAATTACACCCTGTCACTCTAGTGGGTCTGAAACTGACATTATAGTGAAAGAAAAGAAACTAAAGTCGTTGTTACAATTAATTTGCAGAAGGGTGTATGTTTGAGAACCCTGATGACTACATTTTCGTTTCCATCATGGATTAATCATACTTATTATAAAACCCAGGTTGTGTGTGTGTGTGTTCGTTTATATATTGCATCGGGTTTTCTACATTTTTCAACAGATTTCAACAAAACTTCACAAGACTACGTAAAATTACCTTGCGGTGGTTCTGACAGCGCCAAAAATGGGAAAAAACAATTGTTTTTGCACGAAATCAATTTGAAAACACGATTAAGTCATCTCTGACGCGAGAATGAAAGGGGTACAACTCCTATCGAGTTATACTTATTATAAAACCCAGGTTGTTTGCGTGTGTGTGTTCGTTTATATATGGAATCGGATTTCCTACATTTTTCAACCGATTTCAACAAAACTTCATTCTTTTTTGGCAGGTAGTGTTTGTTATTGTTTTGCACACTTTTTTCTTTATTTTTACACTCAGAATGCTTTAAAAATTCCATTTACAAGACAATTGTTTATAATAAAATTCTATTCAATCGGTAGACTCATAATGACTGAAAACAATGTTTTTGTTTGAGTTTGGGCTTCGTAAAAAAAAATAAAAAAAAAACAAAAAATAAATAATTAAGACATGCGTGTCCGTCAACCTTAAACAATAATCTTTGTCAATTTTATTTTTCAGTCTTTATGATGTTCGATACTTGATCTATCTCTTACTGTTACATCCCCGGGCAACGCCGGGCTCTACTGCTAGTGCCCCATATACACCACTTCTTTTTGGATGCAATTCTGATACCAGAATTAGTTTATAAAATTGAGAAAGAGTTTTTTTCTTTTTGCAATTCGGAGAAAGGTTATACTATGTTCGGAATTTCAGCTTCAATGTCAAGTAATACTTTATCGAAGAATGGATCAAAAAATTGATGGCCCCGATTTTGCTAAAATGGGTTGGCTGTGTAAATTTTCTACGTTGGTATTATTTAATCGAAATCGGTCTTTTTTATATCTAAGTTTATAAGTGTTCATTTAGTTCAAAGATAAGTAGATCATGTTCGTTTATACTTTGACCTGGGAAAATATTCGCCTATTATACTTAGATCTATAGATAAATACTTGTCTTTTATATACCTCGTAGGCGGGCCACCGTAAAGCCGACTCAACTACCGGTGGAGGATGTAGTCTGCATATTCCAGGACCCACCGACAGAACTGTATTATATAGCAAATGTTACATGAGGTAGGATATCGTATTACTAAACAAAGATCGTAGTCTGTGTTGTATTGAAATTAGAGTGAAGGCATTGAAATGAAATAAAAATAACAGCTGACTTCCTTTCCTAAGAAAGAAATGTTATGTTCTCATTAAAAAGAGTCACTAGCTCAGTTATTTACTAAATAGTAGTTTATTTACTAGCAGTTTATATTGAGTAGTAGGAAGAATTTAGGATAAGATAATTAAAATGCATTTTCTACCCCATCCTGTATCATTCAAAGTAAACAAATGCGGTTTTTATTTCTGATATGAGGTATTGTAACAATTTACACTATTTACATTTTTCGGACTATTGTCATCGGCCTTATGAAAACGCGTGGCACGTGGAATGAGAACAATCTCCCCCTCCGGACGAAATAAAGAGTTCCGGTCGAAATTCGGGCGTATACCAACTGAAGAAGACTGGAGCGTATAACGACAGAAACATCGTGAATATGACACTAAAGATGAGGACAACAGTCCAAGCTATGTAAATAGTTACAAATTCTACTTTGTAAAATAACAGTGTATTCAGTACATGATAGTTTATCATTAATTGTTACTTTTCAATCCCACCGAATACAAATATATTTTTCGCAGTAATTAAAGACGTTAAATCGTAATTTATATTCTACCTTGTCATTCAAACTTGCCAATTGCTCACAGTTACTTTGGGTAAGAACATGTTATACATCTGACATCTATATATAATACATTTGCATATTTGGATCCTACCAATCGTCTGGCCACTTTCTGCAGTAGTTCATGCTTAGAGTTAGATCATGAAAAGGTATTTTCTATTCTACAGTGTCATTCAAACTTGCTAGTTGCTCACAGTTATTTCCCTAATAACATGTTATATACCTCCCATCTACTTATAATAAATTTGTACATTTGTATCCTGCCAAAATATGGCCACTTTTTTCAGTAGTTGATGTTTAGAATGAGATTATGAAAAGGTATTTTCTATTCTACCGTGTCATTCAAACTTGCCAGTTCCTCACAGTTATTTTGCCTAATAAAATGTTATATTCCTTCCATCTATTTTTAATAAATTTGTATCTATGAATCCTGCCAAACATATGGCCGCTTTCTGAAGCAGTTCATGTTAAGAATGAGATTATTAAAAGGTATTTTTTATTTTTATATTTCATTCAAACTTGCGAATTATTCAAAGTTATTTTTCTTATGAACGTGTTATACATCTTTCATCTATTTATTATAAAGTTATATATTTGAATCCTGCCAAACATATGGCCACTTTCTGCAGTATTTGATGCTTAAATGAGATTATTAATTGGTATTTTCTATTCTACCGTGTCATTCAAACTTGCCAGTTGCTCGCAGTTATTTTGTTTTAAACATTTTATAAAACTTCTATCAAGAGTCTGTATATATTTCTGAGATGAGGTATTATGTACATTATTTACATTATTCGGACTATTGTCCTCATCTTTGTCGCCATATTTATCACAACGTTTTGGCCGTTGTACGCTCCGGCCTTCTTCAGGTGGTTGGAATTTCGAACCGAACCCTTTATTTCGCTCACTGGGGTAGACTGTTCTAGTTCCACGTGCCATGTTTGATGGATGTCAGTTATCAGTTATCTCCTGCTAAGTTCCCTCTGAAAGTTCTCCACTGCCTTAACCGGGTATTAAACTCACACTCTTTGGGTCCTGTCTCTGGATTTCAGAGGGAAATTAGCAGAAATTCCAACCACCTGAAGAAGGCCGGAGCGTACAACGGCCGAAACGTTGTGATAAATATGGCGACAAAGATGAGGGCAATAGTCCAAATAATGTAAATAATGAACTTCTATCTATTTATAATAAATTTGTATCTTTGAATCCTAGCAAACATATGGCCACTTTGTTTAGAATCAGATTATTAAAATACATTTTCTGTTCAGGTGTGTCATTCAAAACAAACAGTTGATCTCTATTAATTTGCAAATTTCTTGTTCATATGTTCAGGCAGGTTATAATTAAGTGTTGAATTGTCATGTCCACTAAAATATCAACTACAATATTTATAAACCAATCACAGTCAAGAAAACACTTACATCTTAAACACACCAATAAAATCATAGATTACACATCAGAATGTTTGTTGTATTAGTCATAATTATTTTTAGGTAGATACCGACCAAATATCGTACGGACGTAGTAGAAGACATACCACGTGACTTCTTAGGGCCAATTAGGAATAAATAAATAATTTAATTCTGGAGCCGATATTGTTCGGAAGAAGTTTATAAAAACATACGAAATCCGTTCCCAAAGCAATATACACGCGGCTGCCAGCAAGCTACACGGACCTCTCGCCGATGACCTTCATGACCTCATGTCAAAAACGACAGCGTTGACAAACTCCAGATCTCGTATCTCTCGTATCCGTTTTTACTAAGAATCACGCACACACATGTTGACTTTTTCATACAAACACACACATCACAACATTTTATTGTTTCTCACACCCGTACACAAAGACGGTTTATATTTTATTTCAGAACTTTATCAACCCAAACAAAAGACATTACTTTCCAACTTTTTGTATTCCTATCGTTATATTAAATCACTGTTTATTTGTTGAAACTACGTCGTCTTTTCTACTGAATTTTATTCCTTCAATGAAAAGCGTTTGATTATTTTAGACGGCCAAATTACGAGCGACCCTGTAACGATACTTTATTAATGTATTGAATCCCGACACTCCCAATTTTAATATTCAACGAAAAACCGAGTAGAAGGATTCCTACAGAATCCCACTGAAAATAAGTATTCTATCCGCACTAGATGAGTTAATTAGAAGCATTTCCTGTTCACGTTCGCCCTTCAAACATGTTGCTTGCTCAGTGAAGAATAACAAGTTATCAATATTCTTCCAGTAAATTTTATAATAGCATTTTTTGAAACACACTGACGTGTATTGAAAACCTCGCATTATTTAATGTTGTTGAAGTTATCGCAAACATTTTTGTCGAGATTTACAAACTCTACGTTTCGTTCAATTTCGCAAACCAATCGATGGAATTTGAATAAGCTTATTTGTTTGGGAAAATACTTTCACATGAACGCTACAGACGCCATACCTAAAAAAAGAAAATTTGAGTTTTTTCTACTACTCTTGAAAGCCTCTACCCTTTTAAAACTCTCCCTATTGGGTTTGTATTTACATTGCTACTACTGTACATTATATTAGACCAGAATGAAATATAAACAAAATAAAGAAAGAAAGAAAGAAAAATTATGTAAAAAGCAATATTGTATTTTTAAAAAATAAGTATTTGTTATTTTAATCATTAAATTCTTTTTTTTTTCAATAGTGGGAGTATTTTGTATGTTAAACAATAAAACTTTTAATAATTCCAAAAACGAAATGGAAATTTATTATACAAAGCTACACACCATAGTAAAACTAAATATACTTTGTACCCACTTACCTGTTCGCACTTCTCCCCCAAATTTTGTTTCGATCGGTCAGGGTATGGCTATTTTAAAGGGTGGGACTGACGGATGAACTAACAGAAGTCAGATAATATTATTCAGGGTGTTTCAAAAAGAATACGCCAAAATCATTACAGTGTTTTTTTCCGGTCTATAGCATTGTAGTGGACTGAATCAGTGGTTATTTGATAGAGTAGTTATCAAAGTTTGATTGGGTGTCAGTTTCACCGCTGTCGTTAGTATAACTTCCGGTGCAGCTGAATTGTGGGAAGACAAACCTATCTCGACATGCTCCAAAAATGGCTATTCACTTTACTGCAAGCAAATTCGAATGACTTCATTTTTCAGCAAGATGGAGCACCACCCCATTGGCATCTCGGGGTTAGAGCTTATCTGAATGAAAACGTGCCTCAGCGATGGATTGGGAGGAGAGGTGCTAAAGACCTTGCTCTCTGTGCTTGACCTGCCAGATCCCCGGTCCTCACTGTGTGTGACTTTTTCTTGTGGGGGTATGTTAAAGACCAAGTTTATGTTCCAGCACTTCCAGCAAGTATCGATGACTTGAAAAATCGAATAACAGCTGCAATCAACACGGTGGACCTTGACATGCTGAGGCGCGTTTGGGAGGAATTCTCATATCGGCTTGATGTTGTCCGCGCTGCCGGTGGTGGCCACATTGAGCACTTATAAAACATGAAATGAAACTTGAATGCATATACAATACATGTGTTCATGCTCGAGGTTTGTAATTTTTTTTCGTTTTTGACATATCATGTGATGATTTTGGCGTATTCTTTTTGAAACACCCTGTATATAGTTAGATATATTCTCTGAATTCCAATAAATACAAGAACTCTTTCCGTGGTCTTTATTGATTAGAATGAGATAATTAAAAAAACTATTTTCAGTTCCAGTGTGTCATTCAAACTAGCAAGTTGCTCACTGTTACTTTGCGGAATAAAAGGTTATCAATTTTTCATTTATAATAACGTATTCTCTTTGAATTTCAGTTAGCATAAAGTTCTTTTCTGCACTAGAATAATATTATAGTTAAATACTGAACGCCTTCTTCAAACCAGCCGCGTTTTTTTGTTTGAATTCAAGTAATGAATCTATTTTCCTTCATTAGAGACGCTCTTCTCAAGAATACATTTATTCCTCTTTGCTGTGCAAGATAAAAACAAATATACATACGCAGACAACTTTTTAAGTGCATATAAAAGCCATTTACCAGTTAACTCTGAAAACGTAGTCAAGGCTCGTGAACAAATTGCACTAGAGTAGTCTGACGTCACAAGTAATAAAAACAGAGCAGAATTGAAAGACTCGTCTAAGATAGATAGTTAGATAGATAGATAAGAATGGGGAAGAGTGTGGGGAGAGAGAGAGAGAGAGAGAGCTGGAGGGATAGAACATTAGCAACCTTTATTAAAATCACGTCCATTATTTGTGTGAAGGTGTCGTTAATGATCATTTTTACTCATAAAAAGAGCTATACAAGAAACTCTTAACAAGATGGCGGGTGCCTGCTTACCCAGACACATAAGAATAACAAAAGTTTTGATTAGTTTAAATATCAAGTTTCAATCGTACGTGATAAAGGAAGAACGAGACAAAATTCGCACAAAATGACAGCTTCTATATGTAATTACCTATATTTCGTAGTATATTTAGGGTCTATATATTCATCTCCACTCTCGGCTCTCGGTCTGGCTTTCCCCACCTCTTTCCCTCTTTCTCTCTCCCCATATATATATATATATATATGTATAAACTTAAAAAACCAGGTAAACCTACCTAGTTTTCACCTATACGGATCGTCAGTGTACATTGTTTTCCTTCAATTTCATATACTTTCTTTTTATCCCTCATTTTCTTTTGGGCATACCATACCACTACTATATATATATATATATATATATATATATATATATATATATATATATATATATATATATATATATATATATATACATATCCGATGCAATGAGAACGAAGATAATATATAAATTCTAACGTTCACAGCATTAATCCAATGGAGGGCTGTATACTGGTAGTCAACAATTATTTATTATAATTTTATCATATAGGCAAAAACAGTCTTTCTCTCTCTCTCTCTCTCTCTCTCTCTCTCTCTCTATATATATATATATATATATATATATATATATATATATATATATATATATATATATTTATAATGAGCGTATGTAAATATATGTATAATATGTATGCAAATATATGTATGAGTGTATGTAAATATATATAAAAGTGAACATTGATGTCAACACTCAAAGACGACAGGCTCTTTCATGCTAGACGCAATCGTCAGGCCGCCGATTGCGTCGAGCATGAAACAGCCTGTCACCTCTGAGTGTTGACTTCAATGTTCACTTATATATATATATAAATTTATACTTATGAATCTCAGTGTATATACACAATATTCACAAACTATCTCATATTTTGCTAATTATCGGATTAAATAGGAATTTAGATTTACTCAGAAGGTACAGATTCCAAAGTATAAAACACATATAAGCCTGTAACAAATTACCATGCCAAAACTATCAGATTTTTAAGATGAAAGAATACATGAAAAAACAAAACAAAAAAAAAAAAAACACCAACAAATTGCCCGTAAAATTGTTTCACTTCATTCTTTGTTTCTTGTCTCGTTGATAAAGGACACAGACGTGTCTGAACATTCCGATTTAAAAGTAATTCTAATCATGATTCCATTTAGTCAAAAGATCTACTCACGAATTTTATTAACCGGACTATTAAATATACATATTATAAGAAGAATACCTGGATTATCATACTGACGGATATTTCCCATGTACTACAATAAAATGATGCAAGAAATGCATTGCAACTATGAAAATCACTTTATTTCCTAAGTACTTTCCATCTGTTTCTGAGATTATCATCGAGATGCAACTGTAACTGAAAGGGAATTTCACTTATACAGTGCATTGTTTAAACCATTTGATTGTAAAAAACGGATAAATATCCGTGAATATAAAAGCATTATGCAAAAAATAAGCAGACATAATCTTCGTAATTTACTTTATCAGATATGCCTAAAAGAGAATTTGCTGCCTAAACACACACACACACACATATATGTATATATATATGTGTATAATTTCAGCAATTCACTATCCCCGCTATGACACAAGGTGATATTGAGTGTTAGAGACTATGAGGAAGAAATACTCTTAAGGTGAGAGAACAAAAAGGAACGAGAATTAAGCAAAAAGAAGATAACGATTGACATTTCTGTTAAATTTTTGAAGATAAAAGTTGACTGGAAAAAAAGATGCCGGAGAGAATTTGACAATCGTGTGCGATAGAAGGAACTCTTAGCATAGAACTTACGGTTACTGTCTATATTTCTGAGATGACGTATCATCTACACTATTTACAATATCCGGACTATTGCCTTCATCTTTGTCGCCATATTTATTACTACGTTTCGGATAAGGCAGTGGAGAAGTTGGAGAGGGGTCTTAACAGGAGATAACTGACAACTGGCATCCATTAAACATGGCACATGGAACTAGAACTGTGTACCGCAGTGAGCAAAATAAAGGGATCAGTTCGACATTCCAACCACCTGAAGAAGGCCGGAGTGTACAACGGCCGAAACGTTGTAATAAATATGGCGACAAAGATAAGGACAATAGTCCGAATAATGTAAATAGTGTCCTTACGATTACATCTGGCTATTTCAACTGTAAAATGATGAGAGCTTCCCGCTAACCTTGTACTTCACTTAAATTCAAAAAATGGATGTAACATAGAGAATAATTACAGTGAAAGTATTTATACAAATGGCAAGATGCCAAGTCAGGACCAATAATATTGCAGAGTTTTCTTTGGATACCATAAAAAAAATCTAAATATATATTAGGAGCATCAGACCAGATATTTCAGCAATCATACATACATACATATATACATACATACGTACGTACATACATATGAACAAAATAGGGAAAAGCAAAAATACGATTATGCAAGTATGCTGTTTTAATGTTTAAATGTCGACGTCAGACGTTTCGGTCTAGTAGACCTTCTTCAGGACATAGTTATTAAAACATAACTAAAATTAGACGATATTCAAGTCAACATGAAAGGTTTTTCCATATTTTTCTTCATACTGTCGGATCTATATCCACATATTTGCTTACATATATATATATATATATATATATATATATATATATATATATATATCAACATGTTATTGGTCAGAGTTAAATTAGGTCAGGAAACAGTTGTATTAGTAAATGTTCAATACCCATAAAATCGGTATATATATATGTATATATATATATATATATATATATATATATATATACAGAGAGAGAGAGAGAGAGAGAGAGATGTGTGTGTGTGTGAGGGTGTATAATGTATTTAGGCACCAAATCCTCTTTTATACATGCTTCTTTAAAGGAGACTGACAAGGTACTGCGATTAAGCTTTTTATTTAATTTTTCATGTTTTCGTACAAGTGTTTTCTTTTCTGGGCGCTATATGCGTTAAAAACTGTCGGAAGCACTCGGAAATGCAAAACATTTGGACAGTTTTTAAACAAACAAGAAGGCAACACCTCTCTGGTGTCTGGTCATCGAATGCAATAATTTCTTTTTTTTTTTTTTTTGGTCTCATCTTATCCTCAGAGATCCTAACGCATTTTCCTTACATACAGTTTTTGCTTTAACCCTGAAACGCAACGTTTATAGCCTTTTCTCTTTTCCTAATTATCTTCATTTTAGTTTCAGATACTCTTATACATCCCCACCCCAACACACAAACACACACAACCATATGTATCTATATAGGGTGCGATGGGTAAATTGCCACTATTTTATATTTCTAATTTGGCCTATGTGCGTTCTTTGTTTTTACTTTTGAGGACCGCACAATATTATAAGGTCAGTTGGGTATCGTCTGTGTATCATGATGCTCATGATGCAATTCACTCCTACAAAAATTCGGAAACGGTATGCCGTACTGCTTGGCATTCGCACCGGAGACTCAAATACCAACGTTTCGGAGATTTTAGGTGTCAATCTGAGTACAGTGTATAAGATTCGGAAAGAGTTGGATGAGTGTAATGGTGATTACGAATGTCCGGCAGCTCCGAAAACTTACTCTGATCATTCTGATAAGAACTCCTGAATGTGTTGGTGAGAGCCTTAGACTCAACACGGAGGCCTACATCAATTACCCTGAGGAGGTAGTGCTGTCCTGGGTCAAGAGGGTGGCTGCTAGAAGAACCTATATCCGGCAACAGGATTCTGCACCATGCCACACAACCAGGAGAACACAGTCATGGTTTTCAGAAGATTTCTGCGACAACATCACCCCTTACAACTCCCCTTTACTCCCCAGACTGCAACCCCACTTGATTATTATGTGTGGGTCTCAATTGACAGAAACAAAACTTCTTGTAACACCAAAACTGAACTGAATTATGGCAGCATTCACCAACTTAAACAAGGAGACCATCCAGAT
This sequence comes from Acanthosepion pharaonis, assembly GCA_903632075.3. Classification (NCBI taxonomy): domain Eukaryota; kingdom Metazoa; phylum Mollusca; class Cephalopoda; order Sepiida; family Sepiidae; genus Acanthosepion; species Acanthosepion pharaonis. The sequence continues at coordinate 1,116,376 of CAHIKZ030004191.1, forward strand.
GAGTTGCAGGAGATTTCCAAGTCGTCTGTAGGCCGTAGTTGAAACCAATGGGGATTTGTTGAATAAATTTAGTATCTCAAGATATTTTTGCATAGTTTTGGCAAATATAAATGTTAAAGTGATATGTCAGAGTTATTTTCATTTTTTTTTTTTTTTTTTTTTTTTTTGCGTAATTTAGACGACAATTTATCCATCGCACCATTCACGTATCAGAAAAAAACAGATATGCTAGCAATATACACGGACGAGTGGTAGATTTATAAAAGTGTAAGATCCTGGTGAGAAAAATTCTCTCGCACGTCACAGTCAACTAGTTTTTTTTTTTAGTTTTTTTAGCAGATATCCTAACAATTGATGCCTGCTGCAATTCATGTCAGTGGGAAACTTTAGACCGAAAAGACTCAGTGAGTCAAATCTTCTGGAGGTTAGCATCAGCCATGCTCACCGAATGCAAAAAGGTTTGCTAAGATTATTAAATGATAGCAGTTTAGTTTTTGAAGCGTTAAAATTAACAATCCAGTTTTTGCCTCAATTAACGAGAGAATTAACGTCATTTTTAGATCACCCGCTAATTTGATTTTTATCAAAGCTATTAAAGCATAATCAACACTTGTCTCCTCAATATAGATAGCAACTCAAAGACTGGTGATATCCTGAAGGCTGGGGTTAAAAAATAGGAACAATTTTATGAAATGGACAAAGTCCGACAATTATTTTAAGACATTTTTTATGTTTATACGTTTTTTTTTGTTTTTTTGTAGCTACAAATATTTAATTAATGCTCTGCTTAAAATAAACAGTATTAGAGGAGCGTTTCCGTTAGCAAGGTCGATTTTACTCTTTTTAAACTACAATTCTCCAAGATTTTCTCTCGTAAATTCGTATCTGCTCTATGCCTATCCAAATGTAAACAAATGACGTCACACATTATGAAATGGACAAAGTCCGACAATTATTTTAAGACATTTTTTTATGTTTATACGTTCTTTTTTGTAGCTACAAATGTTTAATTAATGCTCTGCTTATAATAAACAGTATTAACAACATTTATCGGCCTGAATGTCCGAAAATTTTTTATAGAAATTATGCGTCCTCCGACAAGAATCGAACCTATATCATTTACGGAACCGTGTGCTTTTACCGATTGGGCCACAAAGGAGCGTTTCCGTTAGCAAGGTCAATTTTACTGTTTTTAAACTACAATTCTCCATGATTTTCTCTCGTAGATTCATATCTGCTCGATGCCTATCCAAATGTAAACAAATGACGTCACACATTATGAAATGGACAAAGTCCGACACTTATTTTAAGACATTTTGTATGTTTATACGTTCTTTATATAGATACAAATATTTAAGTAAATGCTCTGTTTATAATTTACTTAAATATTTCTATCTATAAAAAAAACTTATAAACAAAATAAAAATGTCTTAAAATAAATTATATCCAAGGATATCGATCTGGGCGACACTCGCTCTCATTTATGTAAAAAGATGTAGAAGAGTCGCCGTTCAAGATAACCTTAATTTTGCGATTCGAAGAGAAAGAGTAAATCAAATCAAAAATTCCATCAAAAACACCATGGGCGTTCAACTTGTGAAGAAGAACACCAACATGCCAAAACCTACCAAACGCCTTCGAGATATCAAAGGCGGCAGTCCGTACTTCACGTAATTCTTATTTAAACTTTCAGAGGATCTTTCAACAATAAGCGTCAACGCATCAGCAATTTACCTAGAGAAGCGAAAGCAATACTGCTTGTCTGAAAGAAAACCAGGAAAGGTAGGATGCTTAAGTCATCCGGAGTTAGAGGACTTTGTCAAAAATATGGGCACGTGGCCGGATGGTTAGAACGTTCGCATTCTGAGTATGAGATCCGGGTTCGAATCTCACCATGGTCGATTAATCAGGAAGTCACCTTCCTGATGTTATCGGACTGCAGCGGTCGATTCCAGCGTGGATAGTGCCTGAAAAACCATACCACAGGCTGATCCAAGCCTTGTGAGTAGACGGAACTCTTGGGGGTCGGCGATATCTGTGCTAGTACGAATCAAAATACATCGTGGCCGAGGGCTTGTTCAAATTCTTCATCACGTTAGATAACACACTCTGTAAGGTCTGCTCAGTTTAGTTGCAGTATAAACCGCAGGTGGGCTCTCTGGGTATTGAATAAACACAAATGCGGCTGAGCAAGCGTCTGCAATAGACCGGTATACGATTATTATTATTATTATTATTATTATTATTATTCATAGTTACTTTCATCGGCCTACTTACTTCCATTCTGTAAGAACCCTACGTGAAATACTATGTTCCTGTCAAGACGTGCCAACCAAACCATGGGTTGACCCAAGGCATGTGTGTCAATTTGGGTAGACGGAACCCATGCAAGATGTCGGTGGTTTTGCTAGCACAAAGTCACAAGCCATCATGACCGAGAGTTTTAGAGTCATGGCCTTGTTCAGACAGTTGATCACGCCAGATATTGCGCTCCCTCCCAGAAACTGTAACTAAGATCGGCTCAGCATAGTTGCAGTATAAACCACAGGTGGGCTCTGTGGGTGTTGAATAAACACAAATGCGCCTGTGCAAGCGTCTGCAATAGGAATTGGCAAGCCACCCTAGTAGACGGAATACGAGTGGCGTGCCAAAAAGAGGTAGGAGACTAATAGGCCGATATTTCGAAGGATTTAAAACCAGAACTACAGATGAGGATTCACCCACAAGCTGGAAAGCAGAATAAAACCAGCTCTTTAGAGATTGGCGGGAAGAGATGTCACATTTCCTAAGAACAATTGCAATTGAGTTCCCCTGGTTTTGTGGGTATCAGGTTTATTGATGATAGCGGGAACCATGGAGAGAGTCATATGCATATCAAACAGTAGAGGAAAAAAAAAAATTCTGAATTGAAAGTCATACACCTGATGAATCGAGGGTAGAATTGTAAGAGAAATTACGAGCAATGTCTTCTGTTTTATCAGCAGAAAAATATAAACCCGCAGATTGGAGGAGGAGGGATTGATGAGGTAGCCATATATAACACACTCGCCAGTCGTCACGAGAACAAAACCTGTGAAAGACAGCGAACAACAAATGAGCCTCTTTTTTAAATAGTAAGGTTCACATAGTACAAAACCCCGGACCCACTCGATGTAAAGGTTTACGTTCATAAGAGGTAGATAGGAGAGGAAGATAAGGGTTAACTCTAGACTGGAACAGGTTAAGATTATAGTGATCGGGGAATCATCCTTGTGGGATTCTGTTCTGTTCTTAGCAGTGTTTCGTGGGAAGAAGCTGTTTGAGTGGATCTTGGTTCTCGCCGATGGAATACAGAGATAATGTTAATGTATATATATATATATATATATATATATATATATATATATATATTATGAAATGGACAAAGTCCGACAATTATTTTAAGACATTTTTGCTTGCACATTCTTTTTATAAATACAAATATTTATGCAAATGCTCTGTTTTATTTTTTTTTATAAAAAACAGTATTAAACAACATTTACCGGCCTGAATGTCCGAGAAATTTTCATAGAAAGTTTTCATCCCCCGACAGGAATCGAACCTGTATCCTATACGGAACCGTCATATAGCCTGACGTGCTTAACTGTTTCGGCCACAGAGAAGAGTTCGGTTAGCAAAAACAAAACAAAAAAACAGCATTTACTTAAATATTTGTATCTATAAAAAGAATGTATAAACATATATATGACACACACACGCACACACACACACATACACACACACACACACACACACATATATATATATATATATATATATATATATATACATACACATATATATATATATATATATATATATATATATATGATTCCATCATATAAGAGTCCTCATGTTCCAAAACAAGAGTCGAAAACTTCAATATAATTATTAGAATTAAATTGCATTAAAGTACCAAGCTCTGTTCCATCTTCAAGCGAAAATTTTGGAACCAAAAATATTTTTCAGGACTTTTTTTGAAACATGAGAACTCTTATGTAGCGATGGAATCATATTTTGAAATAAATTATTATATTTATAGCTCTACTTTTGTATCGAGCACTGTTTTTTTTTAAAACAAAAACACTAAAGAACTTCGGATTGTTTGCCTAACGAGTTCTTTCCTATTTTCTATATATTTTCACACACACACACACACACACACACACACACACACACACACACACACATATATATATATATATATATATATATATATATATATATATATAAAAAAACGGACCATTTAATGTACCATTATAATAATTTATTTCACCAGAGCCCTTTTAAATTTTTCTTTTTTTTTTTTTCATTTCATTTTTGGAAGTTCTATGCTTTAAAAGGGCTCTGGTGAAACAAATTATTATAATGGAACCTTAAAGTGGTCTGTTTTTCTTTTAAATATTAGCTCTGGATTTACATTGAGCTCTCAGGATTTTATCCTCCTTGAGATTACCCATACGGATTACAAAGTTCTTCATAACTTATATATATATATATATATATATATATATATATATATATATATATATATTGCCGAATTTACATGTAAATATTCCAAGATTCTATACTTGGAATGCGTCGAGATAAGCTCTGGGGACACGTCTTCAATTATTGTCAGACTCTTTCAGCAAATACTGTTAAAGCTAGCACTATAGCTGACAATAAAACAAATACGTTTTTACCATTATATGTATTTCCTTTCAGTTACATCTTTCCTGAAATTATAAACTGTAATTGCAAAGACGTCCTGACATTTTTACCAGGACCACTTTCATTCCGTTTTTCAGCATTTGGTGTGCGTGTGTATAATGCGAATCATGGTGGTTATATTGTTAGCTTGTGTCATGGATTTTACAAGCATATGTATGAATCAAGACGTGAGTAATTATCAGGGCTTATGCAATATAATCGTGAATTAATCAATGTGTTCAGCACTCAGGTCAGTGTTTACACGAACGTTCAACGAACAGGGTTTGGGTAATTATTTTATTCTTATTTTGATTTCATTGATTTATATTAGAGCCGTTTCTGAGTAAATTGAAATGGAAACTGGTGGATGAAAAAAATTAAAAGAAGAGAGAGACAGAAAGAAAGAACAATTGGTACGGAGGTGGAAGGAAGAAAATAAAGAAAGAATAAATAAAGAAGGGAGGAATGAAATAAAAGAGCGTTCTAATCAAAGAAAGAAAGTAAGAAAGAAAGAATGAGGAAGGAAGGAAGGAAGGAAGGAAGGAAGGAAGGAAGGAAGGAAGGAAGGAAGGAAGGCTAAACGGACAGAACAATCACTACGGACTGAAAGAAAGAAAGAAAGAAAGAAAGAAAGAAAGAAAGAATGAATGAATGAAAGAAAGAAAGAAAGAATGAATGAATGAAAGAAAGAAAGAAAATAAAGGAATGAAGAATGGAAGAAGGAAAGAATGAAAAGAAAAGAAAACTGAACAGGAAAAGTAAAAAAAAAATCGTTATGGTCTGAAAGAAAGAAAGAAAGAAAGATATGTTGATAGTGAAAGACAGTAACGAACTGATGAATGAAGGAAGGATAAGAAAAACAAAACAAAGAAATAGGAAAATTAAGAAAAAAAATAAGGATTGAAAATAAAAAGGAAAGAAAAATGGATGAGATATTGAGACAAGTCAAAATTGAAGAGGGGCGGGTATTTCCTCGATGATGTTTATCAAGAATTAATTTAATTTGCTTTCGTGTCCGTTTCCCTGATTTCATTATCGCTCGGGATCCATTACGGTTTTCACCGACTCAAGGACTGAGGGGTTGACTTGATCATTGTCTTTCATTCTAATCGTCTGCTTCAATAGCAAAATGAAACGAAAGCTAAAGAAATCGAACCAAAAGCATAATTAATGCACGTACAACAGCACAAAAAAATAAACAAAAAAATATACCCAACCCATCTTCGAATAAGTGATTGGGATCATTGCTTAACGAACAACCATTAACGGGTGGTTTCTTGCTCTGTGGGCGCATACTGAACATGGAGGGGGGCGACTCAGATAAAACTACGACTAACATTTGGTCTCTCTCGTTAAACACGAACACGCGCATATATTCTTCTTCTTCTTCTTCCTTTTCTTTTTCTTCCTCATTC
>CAHIKZ030004191.1:1125000-1150000 GCA_903632075.3 Acanthosepion pharaonis
GATAATGACCAAACGGTAGCCATTTTAAGGTTTCAGATTCATTTTCAGAAATACAGTAGTAAATCCTATTTGTTAAGCAGCAATTAAACAGACACAGAAAATTGATTCATTTCGCTGTTATTATTTATATAAGCTTCTTCTATCAGTCAAACAACAACCAAATATAATCCATTTCTGTTTGATTTTTAGTCCATTTCTATACAAAAAAGTAAAAAAAATTGTCTTCCGTTGTCGGGATCATTGAGTCAATGTGAACGATCCTACATTATTTACATTATTCGGACTATTGTCCTTATCTTTGTCGCCATATTTATTACAAAGTTTCGGCCTTTCAGTATCTGTCTATATTTCTGAGATGAGGTATTATGTACACTATTTACATTATTCGGACTATTGTCCTTATCTTTGTCGCTATATGTATTACAAAGTTTCGGCCTTTCAGTATCTGTCTATATTTCTGAGATGAGGTATTATGTACACTATTTACATTATTCGGACTATTGTCCTCATCTTTGTTGCCATATTTATTACAACGTTTCGGCATTTCAGTATCTGTCTATATTTCTGAGATGATTATTTATTTCTTTGTACACTACAATTTACATTATTCGGACTATTGTCCTTATCTTTGTATCTTTATATTTATTACAACGTTTCGGCCGTTGTACGCTCCGGCCTTCTTCAGGTGGTTGGAATGTCGAACTGAACCCTTTATTTCGCTCACTGGGGTAGATTGTTCTAGTTCCATGTGCCAGTTATCAGTTATCTCTTCTTAATTCCCCTCTCCAAGTTCTCCACCGCCTTAACCAGGTATTGAACTCACACTCTTTGGGTCCTGTCACTGGATCTAACTAACGCCTTTATCCACTGTGCCAATTTGTCCTAGAGGACATCTGTGTATGAATTTCTTGGTATTATACACCTAATGTATTCAGCGAACATTTTTTTACCAGTGCTCATATTGCAATTTTTGTTACTATTAAATATAAATAATGTACATAATAGCTAATCTCAGAAATATAAACAGATAGTGAACGATCTTATAGTGGATTATTTGTGGGATTCGATTTGTGGCTTGTTAGGATTAGATAGATCACTATAAGGGATGAATGAATGAGTAAATAAAACACGATAAACTGCATCTTAAGAACAATTAAGTATGAAGTATAATAATAATAATTTATATAAGTAGTTTCGATTTGTACAAAAACAGTAGTAATGTTATTAGATGGCAGAAGATTAGTAATTCAATAGATAAAATAAAAAGGATTTCTTGTTACATTTCAATGAATACAACAGTTTATAAAAGTACTTAAGTGCGTTTAAAGGATGCTAATTTCATTTGGCCCTGTGAATGAGAAAAAGTGAGTAGAATGCATCAAAGAAATAAAGTAAGAGAGTGGTAGAAAATGACGAGAAACTTATGAGGTGTAGTAGTGGTTGTTGAAGCCGAAATGCTTTTGATGTATCCGCTCAGAGTCTCTCTGTCTTCTCTGCGTATCGCCTGCTGGAAACTTTTTATTTCTTTTTAGACGGGAGTCTGTATATATTCTTAGCGAAGTTAAAAGAGGCTTGATTGAGTTGTTGATTATTTCAGGCACGATCATTTCTTATTGGTCAACATATATTTATTTAGGATTGTATTTAATGAACTTCAACCGGAAGTTATGCGTGGAGCCTATTGCGCAAACCCCAAAATATGTCTTTATGTTTTAAGCTATGAAAGAGGTAACTTCCTGTTTCTGCAATTAGTGTCACTACAATCCTTTCCTTTACTGCGTAGTATGCTCATCGCCAGGGTTACGTACAGTTTTGAATACAGTGTTTTATTTCTCCAAGACCGGTTGTCAGCCAAAGCTATAAAACCCAGTTTTTCATACTATTTTTCCATAGCTGTCGTGGGAAAAGAGTTGGATTCATGCATTTTCAACGTATTAGCGCGTAAGTGAATGTAAGAATTTTTTTTTTAACTTATTCGCTTGAATGGACTTTGAAGATGGAAGCCAGAGTATGAATGTTGGTAACATTATTAAAGACCTGAATAATCTTTCCTCTCACTATTGTTCAGTTGGGAAGACAGTGGGACTGGCAAAACGATTTTAATCTGTCCTCTTTCTAGATGAATAACTCAAAGGGTTTATCAGTGATTCTTATGACAAATGGTGTTAAGATGGTTAAATGTCTCATCTGAAATCCTGAAAAAAAGAAACTATGTTTAGTGTTATTTTTTAGATATTAAACATTTTGTAAGATGGACAATTATGCTGTAGCACGTTTTAGACTATTTTGCTGTTACACCCGGTATAAAAGCTCTATTCCATCAGTTATTCTTCTATTAAATCATGACCCTTTACAATCATAACTTTCACGCATAAGACCCGCAATGACATGCACATTATAGCAAACCAACCTCATTCACCCGGTATTCCTTCAGGCAGCTTTTTCCCACGAACCACTACCCTGTGCGATCGATTCCCAAGAGGATGCTTTCTCGATCACTATAATTTTAACCTGTTCAAGTCTAGTGTTAATCGTTATCTTCCACACATATCCGCTTAAGTAGTGTTTTTTAGACTGTAAGCTTCTACTTAGAGTCGCCCTTGGACATTGTACAGCATGAAGACCATTTTAAAAATCCCCTTTCCTGGAAGCCTGTTTGGTATTAAGCTCGATATAAGAGTTCAAGTGGAACTCGTATATATGGTCCAACGCTAAAGATACAGGAAACATGCTTATTTTCTTGTACAGTTCCAGAAAGCACCGACTACTCCTGCTATACTTTGCCTTTACAAAAGCCAGATCAAACCCAAAATGGAGTACATATGCCATATCTAGGCTGGAACTACCATGTCCCCACTTTCCAGTCCTCGTGGTTATGGGTATGATTAATCGTTTCCCATTCTACAACCTCTTTCCCGCAGTCGGAATGTCACAAGTCTCTCGCTACTCTATCGTTGTTTCCATGGAAAATATTCTAACGAGCTACATTCCTTATTTCCACTAACTATAAAACCCTGGGCTAAAACCCGCCATAACGCGTCACACTGAGGCGAACCGTCATTTCCTTCATATTTCTTTAGCAAGAAGAAAGCCCCCCCTTGAGCAGCTTCTTCCTCCAAACCGCTACCTTGTGGAACCAACTCCCTAGTGGATGCTCTCTCTATTACTAGAATTTTAATCTTTTAAACTATTGGTTTAACGATTATCATCCCCAAATATCCAAATAAAATGCACATCTTGCTCTTTCCTCGCATACAATAGCCTCCTTCAGCAACCGTTTACATTGAGTGGCTCTTGGGTTCATGGACACTATTAACAGAATAATAGCAACAACAATAATAATTGAGTTTATAAATATTTAACGACTATTTTCTATTATTTATTATATATAGTATTTATTTTATTATTTATTATTTTCTGTTATTTAACATTGAAACTGTTATAATAATAATAATAATAATAATAATAATAATAATAATAATAATTACAGATACCTGGAAACTACAGACGACTCGATGATGTGTGTCAAACAACATGAAAGTAGTAAGCAAATTTATTCCGTAATAAAGGAAGCCAACAAGTTCAAAATGGAGTTTTAAGCGGGTGTAGAAATACAAGCAAAGCACAATACACCGACTGAAGCTGCAAAATACTTAAACAGAAAGCCAAAGGAAATGCGACCGACCAGATACAGAAACGATGGCAAGATAAACCGCTTAATGGTCAATACTCTGCCCGTACGAAACAAACTGATGTAGACAATCCCCCGTGTCCATTAGTAGCTACGAAGTGCAGGGTTAAAAGCTGAAACTGAAGGTTTTATCCTTTCTGCGCAGCACCAATACGTGATAACTAGAAATTATCCAGCAGGCATACAAGATTATTTAGTCCAAAATGCAGATTCTGTGATAAATATGCAGAAACCATTGATCATCTTATATCAGGTTGCACGGTATTGACACCCAATGTATATAAAAATCGACATGACGGAGTGGGCCAATATCTGCACTGGAAAATCTGCAACTTTTACGGAAAGGAAACTGAAAGAAATTGGTATGAACACCACTCACACACGGTTATAGAACAATCAAAGCTAATCCCCCAGACATAGATATTAGAGACCGCAAACAAAAAGAAATGCCTTTTTATTGGTATGACAGTCCCTGCTTGATCTTCAAAAACAACAATCCTTGTTGTAGCTGGAGTCCTCGGAGTGTTTGGAAAAGATTACAATAGACTCACTGAATGGATTCCTTAATCCCATGCCTTAAAGAAATACAAAAACAGATTGTTCTCACGAGTACAGGCCACACCTTTGGAAGGGCTTTATCTATGTAAAATGTGTTGTTTTATCTAAATGCTCAGTGGAAAATGTCATACTGCCATTTCTTACCTGAGGTCTCTGGGAAAGAAATGAGTACACAGCAGAAGTCAAAGGTATAAGTTAATAATAATAATAATAATAATAATAGAAGAAGAAGAAGAAGAAGAAGAAGAAGAAGAAGAAGAAGAAGAAGAAGAACAACAACAACAACAACAACAAAAAACATCGTTTAATACGACGTTCAGTGACTCAAACAAATCCCGTAGTTCATCGCCTCTCGCACCGAATTATGGAACAATTTGATGTTTAGTGGTTTCGAGGTTCTCATCAGTGAAGAATTCAGCCGAGGAACAGTAACTATTGTGCATTTTTGACCTGATACAAGCTAAATCTGCACATAGAACATGATTACTAATATTATTTGGAACGTGATGATGATCCGGCATCGCTGGACACAGGGCTTCTTAGACTGAATCAAGGCAGGGTCCAAGTCTACCCCAGTTGAATCAACGGTCACATATCAGTGACCAATGTAAGCCTTCAAGCAGGATAAAATCGGCTTTGATTTGCCTGGAAAGAAATCCGCTCCGCCAGGTCTATTTGACCAAGACCAGTTACTCATGAATCAATATATCTCCGGCTTTCATGCCATATATTTTGAGTGAACTGGCCAAGTACTCAGCTGTCCAGCGACCCTACAACCACATATGATCATAGGACTGATGATGATGATAATAATGATATTGCATATATATTAGACTGAATTAATAGTCCGAAATATTTACACTATGTACATTATTCGGATTATTGTCCTCTTCTTTGACGCCATATTTATCACAACGTTTCGGCCGTTGTACGCTCCAACCTTTTTCAGGTGGTTGGAATGTCGAACTGAACCCTTTATTTCGCTCACTGGGGTAAACTGTTCCGCGTGCCATGTCTAATGGATGTCAGTTATCCGTTATGGGTCCGATCATTGGATCTAACCAACATCTTTATCCACCGTGCCATGTGTCCTTGAGGACAATACCTGGTTAAGGTGGTGGAGAACTTGGAGTATACCCTACTGAGCGAAATAAAGGGTTCAGTTCGACATTCCAACCATCTGAAGAAGCCCGGATCGTTCAACAGCCGAAACTTTGTAATAAATATGGCGACAAAGATGAGGACAATAGTCCGAGTAATGTAAATAGTGTACATAATACCTCATCTCAGAAATATAGACAGATTCCGAAATATTTGTTGAATAAATCATAACCATGCTATCACGTGTTGAGGTCGATCCCTCACAGATTATGTGCAACCGGGAGTTGTACCCAGAAATAATCAAACAGTGGTTCATTTCCGTGTTTTCACACAGTCAAAACGGTCCATTATTTATGATACTGACAGGGTGTAAAGTCCTTACACACATAGCCGGCCTTTTGAACAGGAGTAGAGGTTTATCCCTTGTTTCTTGTTTAGGATTATGTTCCTGGTTCCTTCTAAAGCTTGCTACAGCTCCATAAACCTAACGCTTTTTCTTTCCTATGCTAATATAAGTTCACACAGTAACTCTCATGAGTGGACATTAGAAAAAATATCTAACAACAGGAGGGACAAGAAAAATTATAATATAAATTTTGCTAAAATCGATAAAGCTTGGTTGACTAAACTAGTGATGCAATATTCTCACATTATTTTGACAAATTCATATCAGGCTTAATTGAACAATCGGGTAGCGATAATTGAAATATTGTTTTTTAATATATCTGTCGTTAATTGAAATTATACTGAATATAATTGTCTATTGAAGGCGAATCTATTACCATAATAGGCATCTTATTTAAATTATTTGTTGTCATTCTCAGCTTTTCTTTGAAATAATTCTTCGCCACCAGAATTATCCGTCCTGGTTAAGACGATAATCTACATCCAACATCAAGTCTTGTGATCAAAAGGTTTTGAGGAGCGTGGATCCACTTCTCAATTGCTGCTGTTCCCAGATCGATCCTGACCCGGAGTGGTAGCACCTGTTAGGATCCCAGCTATGGGCAAATAGTTAACCTCCAACCTGGGTTCAAAGCATTATGAAAGTATATCGTGAAAAATTATTACCAGTAATGAATTTTTGAAGAAAAAATTATTGCCATCAATACATTTTTGAAAAAAAAAAAAAAATATTACCAACAATAAAAATCTTGTCGGCATTAAATAACTCATTGATGTTGATATACTGTAAAACAAGACAATACAAATCAAAAACAGAATTATTTGCAGTGTACATATGTTTATTTCATTCATCTAAGTAGCGTGGGGCTTAGGGATTAACAGTTGATTTATTTATGCCAAGAAGATTAATGAAGGATTCATAACAAGGAAATACACGGATAATTTTAACAGAACGAAGACGAAGACTTGATTCATAAATTTACACGCGTGAAGATTGTCAATAGCTCGTTTCAGGAAAGTTAAATCAAAATTCTTAAAGTCCGTAGTTTTTTCATGAAGCCGAGTGGTTAAGACGTACGTATTCTGGCCATGAGACCCGGGTTCGAATCTCACCATGGTCGATTTGTTAGGAAGGAGACTTCCTGATGTTATCGGACTGGATCGATGTCGACCCCAGCGTGCGTCACCTTTGGAAAGTTCCAGAAAACCATACCACGGGTTGACCCAAGCCTTGTGAGTGAAATTGCGTATAATAGCTGTGCTCGCACGCAGTCACATGTCATCGTGGCCGAGGGCTTGACCGTGCTGGCCTTGTTCAAATTGTTGATCACGCTAGATAACACGCTCTTTCATAGAAACTGTAACTAAGGTCTGCTCAGCATAATTGCAATAAAAACCACAGAGAGGCTATCTGGGTGTTGCACAAAAACAAATGTGCCTGAGCGAGCGTCTGTAAAAGGGATTGGCTAGCCGCCCTAGTAGACGGGTATCTTTAAATACGCGTGGCCAGCTATATACATATACATGAAGAGAAAATGTCCATAGAACAAATTAAATGATTTGACATAAAATAATATTCACAAATGTTTAAGACAAAGGTAGGAGACTTCGTTGCTCACCATATATGTTTTGCATATTTACAAAACTAGACGAAGAGAGATAATTTGAAATACTTAGCTTTCTTGAGAGAAAATTAAAGTGCCGCATGTTGGTTAGAGGTCGATAATATAAATGGCGAGTAATTTTACACTGGCGAGTACTTCAACGCTGTTCGCGAGGAACTGAAACGATACCTTTAACCTGACTTCAGGCATTCTTTTCATTAATTTAATTTTTATTTCTATTTTTTATCAAAAAGAATTTTGCGCATTCTCGATACTTTCTTTCCTTTTACCTGGTTGACCGGCTAATTTCTGTGAAGACACGGTTTTCATTGGTCCAGAGAATATTTTATATGTACTCACGAATTTATTTCCTTTTTATTCAACAGTTTTCCGATCTTGAAAGGAGTAGGTGCAAGGAGTTATCATTACTTTTCACTCACTACATAATCAGCTCTTTTATTCAATTCGTTGTCTTGCTCCAGGAACACGTGCTCGAACAAAAGTAGTGAAACAATTATTGTATATATCGATATGCGCTCTTTGGTATTTTAGAAAATTTAACTGATACTTTTCTCATCGATAGATTTTGTTGGACTTTCCATTGTTTCACGTCCTGGACATAACGATAAACTACATCCGGCAGCAAGGCATCTGATCGCGAGATTGGTTGAGGAGTTTGGAACCACCTCTTAATTGCCTTTTTTACCAGGTCCACCCTGGGTGGTAGAACCTGTTAGGGTCCCAGCTATGGCAAATAGTGAACGCTCAAATACAAATCAGCAGTTCATGTTTATATTAAAATTACTAACAATACATTTTATGATCTACAAAATATATATCTAAAAAACATCCCTTTACATTGAAACGTATGTATTAATTCTCTGTACTTGAAAGCAGAAAATTACGTTCAAAATATTTAGATTGCGTCATTGAATAACGCATAGAGGTTGATATGCCGTTAAACAAGATCAATCGACCACATCACCTACAGGAATGAACTCCATCTTGATATTAATCTATATAATATAATTACAATTTCTCAGAAATCAAACTTTATTCTAAAATATAACTTCAATAAAACTACAACATAAAACATATATATCTAGTAATCATGGCCACACAAATATGTATTTTTATAAGCATTTAATTCCAAGCAAGGCAGAGGTGCCACTAGCATGCACGGGGTTACAGAGTGTGAAAGTAAGTGAAAAATGAGTATAGCGTGGGATAAAGGGCAGGATAAAAATAAACAGAGTTCAGATCAACAGAAAATGGTGGTTGACATTACAATTAAATTTTTGAGGATCGTAATTATCAGGGAAGCAAGTAAGAGGAAGGGAGTTCCACAGTCAGGAAGTGCGAGAAAAGAAACTGTTGGAGTAGAAGTGGCGGTTACATTTAACTATTTCATCAGTAAAAGTGTGAGATCTAGATGCCACTCTAGTAGCATGCTTATGCGCAAAAGCTGAGAATCATCTACCATGTATTCAAATGTGAAAGCAGAATAACGTATATTTCTATTCCTTCAAATCACCCAAGAAAATTAAATTTTAGCATTGAATGCTATGCAATCAATCAAAATAGTGTTTTAAAATTTATTTTCAAACAGTGTGTATTGCTTTACAGTAATTATCTTTTCTTGGATATCGTTTTCTGTTTTCATATCTATGTCTGCTCATTAAACATAAAACTATTACTATTACATAAATATTTGTAATTTCTAGAAGTAATTTCATTAATTTTGATTCTGTTAATTTTGTAAAGAATTTCGCTGATCGCCAAATTTGCTTGGTCTGCTGCTACGAAAGCTTGTTCACTGCATCGTGTTAGAGATTTTTTTTCTGGCCAGAATCTAACTTACATATTTATAAGTCTACCATTAGTCCATGCTTTGAATATTGATTCCACATCAGGTCTGTTGCATATGCGATATATTCAGAGGTCCTTGATAAAATCCAAAGAATATTCTGAAATGTCATTGATAACGACATGGTATCTCGGCATCACTCACTTTCGCACCACCTTAACAGATTACACGTGCCTTTTCTATAAGTACTTTCATGGAGGAAACTCGACGTGGTGTAATGGTTAGCAAGCTGGTCGTGCTAGATCTATTACGACTGAATAGTGAGTTCGATCCTCACTGGATACCCCATACTTTTGGCCATGTGCCACATCTAAGCCACGATTTTCTAAGCTTAGAAAATCAATACATAAATAACTGACAAATCAGTATCTATAAATAAGGCACTAGAAGAATTTAATAATAATCATCATCGTCATCATCATTAATACCGTGGCCAGGTGTGATCGAAGGGTCGTTGCGCATGTAACAATCCCAACCAGTTTTCTCTCTCTCTCTCTCTCTCTCTCTCTCTCTCTATATATATATATATATATATATATATATATATATATATATATATATATATATATATATGTGTGTGTGTGTGTTGAAAACCGAAGAGGTATACACTCAAGCCTTGCGAAGTTGGAGCAAGCTAACTTGGCGGTGATCAGCTCCTCTAGGTCAAACCACAGCTGATATCGTACAACTTCTAGGCTCGCTATGGTCATGGACTCGTGGCCGTTAATCCTATTAGAGGAAACCACCACAACAGCCATTGAGATCAGTCTAGGAAACACACCCACAAGTGATTACGTTTCATCATCGCATTGAGTTCAAAATTATCCACGTTTTTTACGTATTTTCTTTTACCTATTTCCCATGGCCAGGTGTGATCGAAGGATCGTTGCTCATGTAACCATCCCTACCAGTTCTATATATATATATATATATATATATATATATATATAGAGAGAGAGAGAGAGAGAGAGAGAGAGAGAGAGTAGAGGTGGAGAAGAGGGGGACAAGAGAGAATAGATAGCTTTAAAAGACTTAATAGATTTGTTTCCTTTGGTTTTTAGTCTTTGATAACTAACCTTAAAGGAAGATTATTTTTACATTTATATAACGCACGCCTACCTCTACAAATAAGCTAAGACATTTGCATCGCTTAAAGGCAGAATTATTTCTTATCCGCGGTTCTCAAGAACCGTGGATAATTTTGAACTATAGAGTGCAAAATTATCCTCGTTTTTTATGCATTTTCTTTTACCTATTTCCCATGGCCAGGTGTGATCGAAGGGTCGTTGCGCATGTAACCATCCCTACCAGTTCTCTCCGTATATATATATATATATATATATATATATATATATATATATATATATATATATATATATATATATATATATATACATGAATTATTCACACAAAACTAATGCAAAGGTTAATGATTTAAATGGCGAGACATCCATCTCGCAAAACAATTCAAATAGTACAAAAAAACCTCCAGATCCGTTATGAATGAATTGATCCTTGTTTATATAAATTTCTGCCGTATTAGTTGTTATTTTTTACTACAAGCTTTCGTCTGTTCCTACAGACATCTTCAGGTATATAATAGATGTTGTTCTTGTTTTTTTTCTCTTAGTAATAAGAGGACATCGAAAATATATGTGTATTGTATCCGAAATGCTATTGAAAATGAGATATTGGTTTTTGAACGCGCCAAAGCAACGCTGAGTTTGAAAAAATTTTTAAAGTGTTTGCGTTTATACCAAATATGGTAATGAACAAATTATTTTACTGGTAAAGTATACAAACAAGGAGGAAGCTTATACTTAACATCAGGAAGAGGTAGATAAAATTTCTGGAACACGTTTTACTTTTAAGCTTAGATTATATTCAAAAATATGGATCAATATTGTGAATTTCTTTCTTCGTTCAATGATAATGTTATTAAATTTTTTAGACGTTATGAAAAGAGTTTACATAAAATAGACAACACTTGTCTATATTATTTAATGAAACGATATATATATATATATATATATATATATATATATATATATATATATATGTATATATGTATGTATATAGAAATAAAATGAGTCAAGAACTGTCATTGGTTTATCAAGGCTTGTAAAGTTGAGTACGTTCATGAATGATCATCAGGTGGTTGAAAGGTCAAAGTCTGACAAAATGTAAGCGAGTAATATACCAGTTTTTTTTTCAGTGAATATTGCTAAAATTGGGTTAAAATGTTATGGTATAAGCTGAATGTATGTGCTGCACATTTTGAATGGCACAAGGTAATGGATTTAACAGTTTTCTTCTGCTTTTTCAACAATGTTTTTATTCATTTTCTTTCTTGACAGATCAACACTTATACATATAATAAGAAAAACTGTAGTGGTTGTTGACGCATTTCGTCCAATGTGGACTTTCTCAAAGAAAAAAAGGAAATGAATTTATTTAAACAAAGTAACTAATAATAATAAAAAATGTCCTTAGTAACTAAATTCTTCCAGTTAATAAGGACATTTTGTTTTTGTTATTATTAGCTACATTGTTTAAATAAATTAATTTCTTGTTTTTGCTTTGAGAAAGTACACATTGGACGAAACGCGTCAACAATTACTACACTTTTCTTATTTTCATTTATATTTAAATATATATATATATATATATATATATAGTAAATGTAACAAATCCGTTCGTATATAAGTTTATCCTAGTAATATACAATATTAACTATCTTCAACAAAATAGCGCAATGTATTTATTATAAAAGAGCCAATAAATAGTATTACATTACAAAATCTAAAAATACCTGAATTAAAAAAGAACTTTATTATTACAGAACAAATAATTAATAAACAATAAAATACAAAATTATCTCATAAGAGGAATAGTCTTTTTCGACAGATGAAAATATATATCTTCTGTTTTATCATTCCGGGTGTAGACTGAAAAAAAAAAAAAACGCAATCAAAAAACTAATATAGAATTTATGCATTTCAATGTTTTAGTCAGATGAAAGGCACAAGGTCAGGAGCCAGTGAAGAATGTAAAGGTAAGAATTCTTTTTTAAAATTAAACCCTAATATTAACCATATGACATTAATTTTTGGTTATATGAAGAAGGCAATATTACTTATATTATTAAAAGAAGAATAAAATGTGGTTATAAAATAACATTAGTCTATTCCCCATATGAGGTAATTTTGGATTTTACTGTTTATTGAATATATATATATATATATACATTGTTAAATATAACAGACTAACAGAATGAGCCGTTCAAATGTTCGTATGTTTGCTTTAATTTCAGGTGAAAATAAAGACAAGCTGTCCAACATTGCTATAAACGTAAAAATATTAACTTCTAATATTGTAACCAAGTTCATAGTAATTATAAACATTATGAAACAACACCCAAAAACATAATATGTAGAAATGTTAAACCCATTAACAATAATAAACAAGTAAAGCTCACCATATATTATAAAAAAAAAACCGATTGACCTCATAGTATCTAACAACCCTCCTACCACACAACTAAAACCACTGAAATAAAATAAAATAAAATAAGATAAAAAAACAATTTAGTATATCAATTTACATGCTCGTTCAGAAATTGTATCTCTGATACTAATAATCAACCCAGTACATATATTAGTTTTGCTACAACGACACTCTCCCGTAGACCTACCTACCTGTCACCTTTCTGACCTTAGTTGTATTAAACATTTCTTAGAAAAGAAGATAGCCATGTACATAATATTAGACATGTATTAGTTGATAACATAATAACACAGTAAAAAGAACTTTCAGATATAGGAAGCAATCTACATTAAAACAAAGCAAGTCAACAAAATTACATTTCAATCTAGTCACAACACATTACGTTGCATGTAAACATATGGTTCTGTTGTTAACATTTCAGTCTCTCACGGGTATGACGTCATAGAACCGCATCATAAATTTACCACCTGCGTCTGCTATACCACGACTGTTGCATAACAATCATCAATGTCAACATAGCAAATTATTATCTTCGATGGTGAATATATTTGTTAAAATGTCCGTATAACCACTCCTGAAGATGGCTCATGTGAGCCGAAAGCTTAAATCAAGGACTAGCTTAATAAAATATATCCAAATGCTGGACAATTTTTGTCATCCGAAATTTTAGCAAACATACGAACATTAGAAAGACTCATGATCTGACATAATAGACATTCATTGTCTGTTATATTTAAAAATACATGTTTCAATATGGATGTGCTGCTACAATACACTATATATATATATATATATATATATATATAATCATTTATTAAAAACCTCTAACATAAACATGTTATAAAATCACTACAAAAATAGCCATTTTGTTTCAACACTTCTGTTGTCTTGTGATGATGTTGATTATATATATATATATATATATATATATATATATATATATATACGGACGATTGTTTTAATAACAGTCGTAGAGAATGTTCACCATTTTTTCTACACAACATCAAGATCCTAGTAAGCGGGGAATTATTCTCTTGGGCGTTGTTTCTACAGAGCAGTGGTTCGTGAGAAGAAGCTTTTCGACTGGAACTTACTTCCCACAGATGGAATACAGTGGAAATATATGTGGTTGTTCCACTACAATGTAAGATGAATGGCAAGTCATAACCTTGAAATGTTAGACCTGACAGAAAGAAGGAATGTAATTCGTCCGAGCACTTTCCATAGAAGCAGCGATAGAGAAGTGAAAGGTTTCGCCACATCTCGACTGTGAGAAGGAGGTTGGCGGGAAGAATATAATTCGTCACCCCTAGCAATCGGAGACGCTTTTTAACTCTACTGTGACTGGAAAGTTAGGGCTGGACAGCTCCAGCCCAAACATGACCTCAGTACTCCATTTTCGGCCTGATCTGTCTCTTGTAATGGTAAGAGGATAGCATGTGGAGCCAGGTGCTTACAAGGAGCCGATCATTTTGCCTGCATCTTCAGCGATGGATCGTATATACGAATTCCACTTGAGGTCATGTCTGAGGTTGACGCCCAACAGTCTCTCAAGACACGGTGCCTGCTCGAGGGGATATCAATTCATCGTAACTGTTGGTAGTTCGGAGACCGATCGCGGTGATCGAGCATGTGTGTGTGCGTATGTATGTGTATATGTGTACGTATGTGTGTGTGCGTGTGTAAGAGAGAGAGAGAGAGAGAGAGGAATAGTAGTGTGGCTGAACGTTTAATGGCAGGGAAACTGAAATGGAACCGGGGAAGAATCGATTTCAAAACCCTTCAAAATATTAGGAATCCATTTTTTTCCTTTAAGGGAAACATAGCCGTCAAGACTTGTTCTGTAAATAATTAAAAAAAAAAAAACGCAGACGTGTCATCTATTCCTCTACTCAGCTATGAGCGAAAATGAGGAAAATTGTCGCAAAATCAGAGAACAATCATGGATTCTGTGGTCAAGTACATATAAGTTTGTGTTGAAAGTATCGACTTCTACAGTAAAATCAGACCCAATGATCAAACAGCAAAATGGATTCTTGGCCCAACCGTGAACCTTTTAACTGCTTCTTCTTCTTCTTCTTCTTCTTCTTCTTCTTCTTCTTCTTCTTCTTCTTTCCATACCATGTTTTTGCATGACATGAACGAGCCTAGCTCTACCCAACTCTCTTTTGTTTGGTCTCAGTAATTCTTCTAACCTTACAACCATATTTTTGTCGTTCTTCTTCTGTTGACCACTGAACCAAACCCGTCAAGAATATTAATTGCTGCTTCTGCTTCTCTCTTTTTCCTTATTTATATCCTTTCATTTTTTATTGTTAGCATTCGTTTCCTTGTAGTCCTTGGTCTTCTTAGAACTTCCTTATTTTTCACATATTCTATCCATGATATTCTCAGCTTCTGTAGGTTCAACAATGCCTGATATTGCATTATGACTTGTTTCATGTAAATGATTGTATTGCGATCAAAATTTGGTATAAGGCTGAGTTTCTCAACTGGTTCGCCCGAGATCACAAATGCACCCTGAAAGGTGCGCCCCATGTTAACCGAAGGGTAATTTAAAAATTATTTCTAGGCTGAAAAAAAAACCCTTTATTTTTAAAAAGTTAGAAACACAAAGCACATGACTTAAGCATTGATTTATCGTTAACGGAAGACAAAATGTTCACCATACAGGGTGTTGTAGCAAAATCCGACACTTGACAAAAAGAAAACGAAATAGGCAATAAAAACAAAAGTTGTATATACAGAGACCCGGCAATTTATTTAGCAACAGTTAGAGTTACATACCATATTATTTTTCAATGTAACCGTCGGCGGTGACCATGACAGGGCGGGCGCGAAATGAGACACACGCTTTGGCGAGTATGTCCATAGCGGCGTGTTGTGAGCTCTGGAGGCTGCCATCGTGGAGGCGTCCGACGCTATAGACAAGGACATGGTCTCCGCACGCCCATATATATATATATATATATATATATATATATATATATATATATATATATGACATTCTGGGCGCGCAATCGAGTGGTTAGAACGTTCGTTTTCTGACCCGCGTTCGAATCTCACCACGGTTGATTTGTTAAGAAGGCGACTTCTTCATGTTGTTGGTATGGAGGGGGACGATCCCAGCGTGCGGCACCATTGGGAAGTGACTGAAAACCAAACCACTGGTTGACCTAAGCCTTGTTAGTGATATTGGGTAGACAGAACACTTAGGGTACCGCCGATAGCTGTAATAGCACGAAGTCATAAGTCATCATGACCGAGGGTTTAATTGTGCTGGTTGTGTTCAGATTGTTTATCCCGCTAGATAACACTGTCTCTCTTCTAGAAACCGTAACTAAGATCTACTGAGCATAGTTGCAATATAAACCACAGGCTGGTTCTATGTGTGATGTGTCTGAGCGAGTGTCTGAATTAGGGATTGGCTAGCTGCCCTAATAGAAGGGTATCCTCGAATACGAGTGGCCAGCTTTTATATATATATATATATATATATATATATATATATATATATTAAGCCAGCAGGTTCATGCCTTCAGGCAGGATTACTTGTGGCTTCGTGCAAGCACAGCTATCTACGGCCCGCATATGTTCCGCCTACCCAATTTAACTCATAAGGCTTGGATCAACCCGTGTTATCTCTCTCTCTCTCTATATATATATACATGTGTGTGTGTGTATGCATGTATGCTGCCTTAATCATACAAAACAGAAAGAAACGTGAGGATGCTGATAAAACTAAATTAAAAATCAATTAAATCTCGGCAATATTTAATGAAAGGTGATGTTTAAAAGAAAATTTTCTATCCAAATATATATATCTGAATCGAAATCTGTCTATACGGAACCGTCATATAGCCTGACGTGCATTTACCGATTTTGCCACAGAGGAGCGTTAGCAAGGTCGATTTTACTGTTGTTAAACTACAATTTTCCATGATATTCTCACGTGATATTCATATTGACGTATGTTGTTAATACTGTTTATTATAAACAGACCATTTACTTAAATATTTGTATCTATGAAAAAAGAATGTATAAACATAAAATGTCTTAAAATACACACACACACACACATATATACATATATATATATATATATATATATATATATATATATATATAAAATTTTTCACTCAGGTGATTGATGTTATATTCACCAAGAGTAGTCCAGAGTTGTCTCGAGATTTTGTGTAATCGTTCGATTTACATGTCAATTTTATCTGTCTGCTTCTCTCTCTCTGCGTGCGTGTGGATACTCATAATTATATATATATATATATATATATATATATATATATATATATATATATATATATATTATTATTATACAAATGATTTTTAAGTTTCCTTTCTATATTGTGATGAGTTGCAATTTTATCTTGGCTAATTTTTATTATCTCAAATGACTACGAATCATATGTGTAATGCACATCCATTCTTAACCCTAACCTCATTTCGACCGTTTCAGCTGTCAATGCCAGCCAATAATTATCTATCATATGAAACATAAAAGCACTCTTTCTCTCTTTAAATAAATAAATAAAAGCAATCAGAACATTCTAAATTACACCTTAATTTCGTTTAATGTTAAAAAAAAAATAGTTTTTAGGTTTTCATCACTTTTCGTTGTTTTATGGGATGCTTTGATCAGTACACGAAAGCTATTGATCGTAAACTCCCAAAGTGGGGTCTGATGATTCTTTTGCCATTTGCAGGCCTAATTCTAGTTAAAGTAATTTTAGATAACGTGCGAGTTAGTCAACAATCAACTTTTTCGTATCATTATTTTTTAGTCTGCGTATTTGAGCGAGTTTGATTTGATCAAGTTAAAGAAACACGTTTATTCCACTTGAAACTCTCTGTTTACTTAACTGGTCCCCTTGTAAATTATATTTTATTAAAGTCTTGCGTTGTCTTAACTTGTCAGCTTTGTCGTTAAAGAATGGATAAAGGTCAAAGTTTGGATAAAGGTCAAAGGTTGGATAAAGGTCAAAGGCTATCTAGAAACCTGGGCCCCATAGATATTTGCATATTCAGTGCGATGATGACATGGCATCGCTGGACGGAGAAACTCCGGGACTGAATCCTCGCCTTCGATAGAATCAACGGTCACGTGTCTAGGACAGAGGTCATGCTGGGGTTTGATGTGCGGAATAATGGGATTATGCCAGGCCCTTGTCTCAGCCACACGTGATACACGCTTAGGTGATCATGTATATTTTGATTTTTTTCCCGCAGTAGGTTGCCATTTCTTTCTGCGCTAGACCAGTTGCTGTCCAATGCTAAAGAACCCAGTCTGTCCTTCTATTTATCCATAGCTGGTGGCAGAGGATTTATGCCTTTCACGTAAGTGAATGTAATGCATTCCACTGGAATTCGAACTCGGATCTCCGATTCCACAATCCGAGCCTCTATCCACCGTGCCAACAGTCAATAAAAATAATCATGATTATGATGATTGTGATCATCATCATCAACAACTTCAGTCCAAATGACGGTTGCTGTGCAGCTGTGTCCTCTACTTATTTGGGTTGAAAGCCGGAGGGATATTCCCTCATGCCTACCAACCCAAATATGTGGTGATGGGTGTGATGATGATGATGATGATGATGATGATGATGATGATGATCATCATCATCATCATAGTCATTATCATGATTTTAACGGCCGGTTATAAGAATGTAAACAAATTCACATAATACATTTCCCAAAAGATACTTCAGGTAAGTTATAGTAGCCATACACCTTTTTAGGGCTAATTTTATTCTTGTAAATTTAGGTCATAGCAAGGAACTCCAATGGATTTGATAATCTTTCCAGCATCTGTAGCAGGGGATTGTATGCATGAGCTTCTGTATTTACCTTCCCATCAAGGAAAATGTTTCTCTAGCAGAAATGTGCTTTTACCAATTTTGCCACAGAGGCCGCCTTGACAAAAAAAAATTCCAAATAACTAATGTTTCGGCTATAGACATGTTTTCATATAAGTTCGATTAATGTCGGAAGCAAAAATCTTTAGTTTGACTTCTCAGTCAAGGCTAGTTGTTATTAATTTTCTCGTCAAACCTGATCTGGTGCTTCTGCTATATATCTCGAGATTCATAACAAATTCCAAAGAACGGTCAGTAATATAATCGGTTCTGACTTATCCGCTGGACTTCCGTCAGTTTTTCCGCCGCCGTGACGTGATGGAACACTGTCTTTTCTATAAATATTTCCATGAAAAATATTCTAATGAGCTCTCCTCATTGGGGTTTATTGTTTTTAAAAATACTTATTTTTTTCCTCTCCCCCCACCCACAGAAAACGAATTGTACATAAGGGGACTAGTTAGGACTTCTATAGAGACAATGAGGTATTATGGTGGATGTATTAAAAAAAGTTTATAAGAATGCGTTGTTTTGCTGTTAGCAAATCTGTGGTATGTTTAGGTCAGTGTTTGTGACTAAGTTTAATGTTAAGACAGAAGAAGACCGTCCCTTTCCCCATTCCCCATTTTGGCCTTGTGCCACATTTTCTGTAGATAAGCGGAATAAATATCGCTGTTCTCATTGGTTACTCAACCGTATGTATTTAAGTCTACTACTAGATTGGCAACTAGGTCTCACCGCTTTAATGTTGAACTAGTAAAATATAAGCTTGTGATCTATTATAATAGGTTCTGTTTTCGCACTTCTTGCCTGTGGTACTCTCTACCAGTTTTGCTTCTTCCCTGCCATTTAAAATCTTCAAAAATTTAAATGCAATGCTAGTCGCCGTCTTCTGTCTTTATGACTTCTTTTAGTGTCTTTTTTCACACTAAAATATTTTTTGTCAAATTCTTTCACGCCCAGGAACCCCTTGGTGGCATTATCAACTTGACTGGTTGAAGTGATTTAACAAAATAAAAATACTTATCAAGTATTCGATGTTTTTTTGAGCAAAATTCCGCAGCTTTGATGTGTTGTAGAGTAGTTTTCACAGTGGAGGCTTGTATTTCGCTAAGTCGGTCCTAAAAGGGTCCGACGTACAAAACGTTAGGAACTTGAAATAAGAGTTAATGACGCAGCAATCTAGTTGTGATGGTTGATACTTCATTGTCCGACATCGACTGACTCACTCAACTTCACTGAGCCCAAGTGGCAACCGCTACTACTACTTATTATGTGTGGGAGAGTCTATTACAATAGAATAGGTAATGTTCTGGTATAACATGATGCGAACAACTCTAGAATCTGTGAATATGCCTGGCAGGGTAGAACGAACTAGCCTTGTTCCAAAAGTGTCCATACTTGTTGTATGCGGCATTGAGTTGTCCTGGAGGAAGACAACATTGCATCTATTTTCGATAAAGCGTTTAGGGGCACATTGCAGCTGTTGGACATATAAATGTGCCTTTAAATATGTTACATTTTAAAAACTCTAAATGAATGATGATCCCACTTCATGCAAAACATTATCTGAATTACACCCAGCTCAGATTTTATGGTCGGTTGAGCAGTTTTACGCTAGTCAGTTCATTGTCTTTTTTGTCAAACAATGCCGTACGTAACCTGGTTTACATTTTATTATAACTTTAAAAAACTGTTAGTTACAAGGACTCATTCGTCATTACACTTGCTTCTCAAAAACAGAAATTATTCATGCCACATCCTTATAAATGAAAGGAAGATTGTCCTATCTCTTTCTTTTTTACATCCGTCAGTTAATAGGACTTTTATTAGAACTGTTATTAATTGAATAGAAATTAATTGAAATGTTATTGATTGAACAGTTAATATTCAATTAATAAGTTCAATTAATAAAAATTGCTATTAATTGAAATGCGATTAATTGATTTGTTATTAATTTAAATACTGTTAATTGAAATATTCTTATATGAACTTTTATTAACTGAATTGCAATTCATAGAAACGTTATTAATTGAAGTGTTATTGATTGAATTAATATCAACTGAAATGCTATCAAACTTATTAATTTAATTGCCTGCAATTGAAGTGCTATTAATTGAATTACTATTAATTGAAATGCTATTTAAATGTTATTAATTGATTTACTAGTAATGAAGTTTTATTAATTGAATTGTCATTAATTAAAATGTTACTTTAGATGTTATTAATTGATCAGTTATTAATTGAAATGTTATTTAAATGAATTACTATTTAATGTAATGGTATTCATTGGAGTGTTAATCATTGAACTGTTATTAATTGAATTGATATTAACTGTTAGATCATTCTTGCTCATCTCTATATACGCAATTATATTGGTTAACAAAATAAAATTGATTAATGTTAGGGAAATCATAGAAGTGACTTCGAAGGTTATCAATTTTATTTATTTTTTGAACTTTTGGTTAGCAATACATTTTTATATTTTAGAAAGAAATAAAACTGATTTCAGGTGAATTTTCTGAAAGGAACCTGGGTCTGTTAATAAAGATGGCTTTCCTTTTACTTACGGGGACTATATAAAGTCATTTTGTTTATAAGAAAGTCTCTAACAGAAGGGGCTGGCGGTTTAGCAGCTAACAAAACCAAAAATAGAATCTGCATTTTTACATTCCCTAAGTTTCAGATGACTGAAACGCCATTTCAAAAAAACCCCCCAAAAACTATTAACTATTTTTTTCCGTGTGCGGACATAAATTGAAAAACGAATTTTTAAAAGAAAATAATCCTTGCTCGACGCACATTCAAGTGAAAATTAATAAAAAAAATATCTGTAGTAATATTAAATACCATTCCTATATTGTTTATTTTATGTTCATCAACTTATTATTGTAGTGAGTACAATGTTGCGTGACTTTTTATGTTGCTCAGTGGAAGAATTTAATTAGCACCTGGGAGTGACACTATATCACTTAAAGTATCAACAGCAATATGAGTATCAAGGGAGAGAGAAGGAGAAAGAAAGAGAGAGAGAGAGAGAGAGAGAAGAATTAAAGGCCTCGGAAAATCACTGATGCTACTTGGCATCCACATAGGCTGGCTGGCAAATTAATAACCTTTCAGTCATTTACGATACAAAAACACCAGGTATACAATGATTTCAGGGGTAGTTTTTGTTTGAGTATGTGACAAGTGCTGTCACTCCTGATAGAGATTGGTTTGGTTTGTTTTATTTTGTTTTACGGCATATCAACCTCAATGGGTTATTTAATGCCGACAACATTTTTAGGATAGATTCGTATGAATAGAATATGTATACTTTGGTTTAGATTCGTTTGGTTTATTTTGTTTAACGGCATATCAACCTCAATGGGTTATTTAATGCCGACAACATTTTACGAGAGATTCGTATGAATAGAGTATGTATTCTTTGGTTTAGATTGGTTTGGTTTATTTCGTTTTACAGCATATCAACCTCAATGGGTTATTTAATGCCGACAACATTTTTAGGATAGATTCGTATGAATAGAATATGTATTCTTTGGTTTAGATTGGTTTGGTTTATTTCGTTTTACAGCATATCAACCTCAATGGGTTATTTAATGCCGACAACATTTTTAGGATAGATTCGTATGAATAGAATATGTATTCTTTGGTTTAGATTGGTTTGGTTTATTTCGTTTTACAGCATATCAACCTCAATGGGTTATTTAATGCTGACAAAAATTTTTTTATTGCTGTTAATGTTTTGTTTTGTCAAATATCTGTTTCTGGTAATATATTTCCTTCAAAATTGTATTGCTAATAATAATTTTTTTCAACAAATTAATGCTGGTAATAGTTAACTATTTGCCCATAGCTGGGACCCTAACAGGTGCTACTACCCCGGGTCAGAGTGGAAGTGGGAACACCAGCAATTAAGAGGTGGTCCCACGCTCCTCAAAATCTCCTGATCAGAGCCTTGCTGCTGGATGTAGTTTCACGTCTTACCCGGGACGCGGATGTAGTTTAACGTCTTACCCAGGTTGGGTTGAATTATCTTAAATAAAAACTAAAGTAAAAGAAATAGTATAATACGTCTAAATTATTTAACCAAATCTGTTTGAATATATATATATATATATATATTGCCATTGTAGCAACTAACAAATGGCCGCTTGGCACAGGTGGGTTGGCGAGAGGCGTTCGGTCGTGTCTGGAAACACTTTCGGCTACATTTTAGCCGGCAGGTCGATGCCATTGTAAACTTGGCCATTGTAGTCCCCATGCAACTTCTTGGAGCCATATGTGATGTATGCCGTGGTCCACTAGAGTCCCGCCCCTGAATTCACTTGAGTAAAGAAGAGTCGACCCTTTACCTGCAAAGTTACTACCACTGACGATTCACCCAATACACTCTTAGGAAAGGAATGATATTTAAAAAATGTTTTTTGTTTCAATTCCTTCAATAAGGAGTTATCCGCATGGCGTCAGTTTAAAATATCTAAAAAAGAAAGGGAAAGTTTATGAAGAGCTAAAAGCTACAGGAAGTTGTGGAGGGCCATGATAGGAATTGGTTTAACAACAAGTTTATTACCTTTTGGCAAAGGGAAACATAATGTAGAATAGAAACTAGGGAAGAGAATAGGCGTGAATGACTGTTTTCAGCAAAGGCTACTGCTAATAATGATACTATTCTTGATGTAGGACGAGTCCAAACTTGTAGGGAAATATTCTCCTCAAACAAATATATATATATATATATATATGAAGATGAAATAAATTAGTGCGTTCAAATTTATATATATATATATATATATATATATATATATATATATATATATATATATATATATATATATATATATCGAATCAGACCTGATGAATTCGATCGTGATTACATTCCAATATAATAAATTATAACCATGGAATATTAGTGTTTCAGCCTTTTATATTAGATTCTTATTCTGTCCTGGACATTCAGTTCCACCTGGATTCTATCCTATTGGGAATTATATATATATATATATATATATATATATATATATATATATATATATATATATATATATACCTCTCTCTCTCTCTCTCTCTCTCTATATATATATATATATATATATATATATATACTCTCTCTCTCTCTCTCTATATATATATATATATATATATATATATATATATAGAGAGAGAGAGAGAAATATATATATATATATATATATATATATATATATATATATATATATATATATATATACGATGTTTCAGAAAAAATATCAGAAGAGATGACCGAGCTGTGCGCATATTCAACGCGGGTGAAAACTTGCGAAATCGTACATAAAATATTTGACTTCTTCATTAATGTTTTTCTGAAAATTCACTCGATTAGCACATATCCGCATGGCGTCAGTTTAAAATATCACCTGAGTGAAACGGTCTTAATATATATATAGAAGGTAATTTAGAAAATCTGAGATCATTTCGTAATTTAATAACGTGATGCATTCTCGTTCAAATGAGCACAAATTTCAACAGCATGTGTAGGTACAGCTCAAATAGTCTATGTTTAATGTTTTATGTCTTTTTTTTTTCTTTTTCAGGTATAGAAATATCATTCACTGAAAAGGAAAATGTTGTTTTGTCAGTTAGAGTCTAGTCGGACCCAGTCAAACAAGACAGAGTTGCGCGCTTGTTTGTGACAGAATTCGCTAAAAAGTGTACCAACTGCAATGCAGATTTTTGGACAATGCATAAAAAGTTCAACGAGGAAGGATGCAAGGCAAAAGGACCTGAACGACCGTAGTTATCAGAATAGATGATCGTGTTGTGTGAATATTGCGAAAGCATGTGAACACTAGCAAAATCGTTCATGAGATCCACATACATATGAAATCTTCATTAACATTTGGATGGATGGCTCAACAATGTGCCAATTTAATTTCACTTGCCTAGACTATGCTGTTACTCAGATATTTGAATCTCAAGTGATAACAGATGATCAACTTATTTCGTTTTTTCTAGATTTTACGTGGAAATTTGAAAATTCCCCAAAATATTTCACTGAAATTTTTACTTTACAAATTATAGGTTATAATTGATAATTTGCATATATGTAAAAAATAGAGGTGTTATTTTAAACTAAGCAGAATAATAAGATACAAAAAAAAAACTTCGTAAGAAACTAATAAAAGTGCAGTAAACTGTTAGGTGATTTTTGTCCTTCTCTATGGCAGTGATGAAGAAAAGACGTGAAGTAAAAGAAATGTGGTCCTAAAAATGGATGCCGAGGACACCATTGACCGAATATGAGAGCAACGACAAAGAAAATGGAAACAATTAGGAAGCATACATAACTTCAGAAAAAGAAAATTTAAATTTCTAGGGCATATAATGAAGAAAAGGGGCTTGGAAAATC